>PVJH01003067.1:0-151257 GCA_004026705.1 Nesogale talazaci | reverse complement strand
TTAACCTGAGACTGGGAAATCTCGCAGAATTTCCCTTGTGAAGATGAGAAGCTATCTTCCCCAGTTGTTGGGAGTTAGTTTTAGAGATGATTAACCACAGGCAACACAAGATGCAGTCTCCGAGAAGTTGGAGGAGCCAGCGGAGAGACCACTCAGCTTTGCCCTGATGAAGACAGACCTCTGAAGCTGGAGTGGCATGCTGTTGATGGACCTGAGTCTTGGAAGCGAGGAACCATGGGGAGACCCTGCCAGTGCCAGAATATCAGCATTCTCTGCTTTTAGCCTAGATACCTCTGACATCAATAAATATATCCCTTGATCCATGTCTTCTTCTAAATCTGGTCTGAACCTTTGGCAGCTCCCTATCAAGGTACTGTTGCAACCATTGCTGGAATATCTTCAATAAATTTACTGGTATCTGTATAGATAATATTGTTTTATAATTTATATATTCTGTTGGGTCACCTGCCTTTTACATAGGATAAATTTAGATATATTCAAGTTAATTTACCTAACACCTGTGTTTCAAATTTCTTGACATAGAAGAGTGAATGAGTTATTTTAGTGCTTCAACATCATATTGAAATATTTCAGGTGGTTTTCCATAAATTTCTGAACAATTGTTTTTAAATAATTCCTTCACCGTAGCTTGCACATGGTTCTTCAGGATCATAGCTTCTTGTTCATATGAGTATTCCATGTCTTGAAGTAGTTAAATACAGATAGTTAGTTTTTTTTGGTCCAGTGACTCTGTTTAACATATGCTGAGTGTGTTCTTCCTTTTTGGTTTGCTAATCTAGGTCATTGCACATTCCGTTATAGTATTTGAATTTGTCTTCCCCAGTTTCCTTTTGCAACTTTCTGTCAGCTCTGTCACTTCATCATTTCTTTCATCTGCCTTAGTTACTCTGATTAAGAGGAAGTGTCAGTATCTATTTTGAGATCTCATTTGGTCTATTACGTCTCTCCTATATCTTAATGATCTTTTGCTTTCTCCATGTTAATATTCTTGATGTCATACAACAGACCATTCGATCTTCTGTCATTAGTGTTCAAACACAAATCATCAAATCTGTTTTGAGATGTAATTGAAATTCGAATGGGATATACTCAATGTCTTAAGAGGGCTCTTGTGTACTTTGAATTTTTCTTATCTCCAACCTGAATTTGCATATGAGCAAATGAAAGTCAGTCTCCAACCTGTGCTAGCTGCTGTTATTGAGCTTTGCTGTGGCCCCAGATGTAGTCAATTTGATTTCTATGCAATCTAGCTGCAGAAACCTGTGTGTAGAGTCACAATTTTTGTTTCGGGAAAAGGGTATCTTTGAAGAAAAAAAATCCCTGGTCTTGCAAAACTGAATGATGGACACTCCAGCTTCTTTTCTGTCCTCAAGGACAAATTTTCCAACTTCTGCTTTTTTCTCTTGGTTTCTATTTTTTTTCATTCCAATTGTGTGCAATTATCAGTGTATCTCTGTTGCATGCTTGATGCACGTTAAAGTGAAAATATTTAATATCGGATTAGCTTTAGTGAGTGTTGCATAATTTGAATAAAAGTTATATGTACTGGATTTCTTTATAGGCTGGTAGTCATTTTCCTATAACTACTACGAATGTAATTCAAGCCAGCTCTTAAAATGTCTTCTCTGACTGAGCCCCAGTGGCATAGTGGTTGTGTGTGGGACTGTGGCCCACAGGGTTGGTTGGTGGTTCAAATCCAGCAGCAGCTCTCCAGGAGCAAGGCTGGGCTTCCTACTCCCACCAGGAGAGTGATGCCCCCCAAAACAAAATAAAACAAAATGTCTTCTCTGACCATGAATACACCACCATTCCCCTGAAACCCATAACTCCTTGTATAGTGGACCATAGGTTTTCTGATTCAAAATGGGCAACGTCAGTCCAATTCAGCTCACTAGTGCCTAGGTGTGGCAGTCATGTACCGCCCTCCCCCTCTGAAAAAAAAAGCAACTTGCATTTTAAAAAATGAGAAAGAAATATTGTTAAAGCATATTTTACATGTTAAGTGTGGCACTCATGTGCTTATGTTAATTTCATGATGAAAATGTAGGGGTGGAGTCTAGCCTATTAAACTGGAGATAGCCATTGAGTAGCCAATGAGGCCTCTGTGTGGGCATGGTTTTCTACTGAGACTTCTGGGAAATCTTGCGATATTTCCCTCGCGAAGATGAGAAGCTATCTCCCTAGCTGTTGGTAGTTAGTCTCAGAGACAATGAATCACAGACATGACAAGATGGCAGCATCTAAGAAGCTGGAGGAGCTGGTGGAGAGACCACACAGCTTTGCCCTGATGGAGCCAGACCTCTGAAGCTGGGGTGGCCACATGTAGACCTCTGCCAGTGATGAGTTGCTTCTGCTTTTGATGGACCCTGAGCCCTAGAAGCGAGGAGCCATGTGGAGACCCCTGCCAGTGCCGGGATTCTGCATCCACTGACCTGTGAGTCGGAAGTAGACTTTATAGACTGATATTGGGCATATGGGTTAATATCAGACTTATGACTTTAAACTAGACTGGACTCGATGTACTGTTCCTCTTATATATAAACCTTTTCCTTATATCTATATGCGTGTCAATGAAATTTGTTCCTCTAGTCTACCCAGACTAACACATTATGGTACCTTAGGAGTGGGGTACTAGAGGAACAAATCACAAAGATGGAAAGTAGATCCATGTTTGACCTGTGCCTCGTGGTATTGTTATGTCTTTGGCTAGCCAGAAGTCAGATATGTCCTTGCAGTTTACTGGATTATTTTCTGGAAACAATGTGGGAAGTTAAAGTTTTGATTATTTTGTTTGGATGCTGGATTTGTTTTTTTCTTTATAAAATGGGGAGTCTGCTCAAGGACAATGGTTAAGGTCAGAATGCCTGACCCAAAGGAGGGATCTGTTTTCATGCCTTCAGAGACCCAATTAAATGTTTTTGTGAAAACAGTAGTTTAGACAAGAACATAGAAAAGCTTAATAAGTATTGACCTTGACTGTTTTAAGAATTAAGTTTGATTTCTGACTATGCTGTTTATACTGATATCTTATACCTGTTATTGTAAATATAAGGATGCACAGAAATGTTTATTGGGAAGTATGAAAAGAGTTTGCAAATCCAGTTACCTCAAGCCAAGCATTGACTTCTAGAGGGTTTAGGACTTAGTTTTAAAGACATCTCTGAAGAGATGAACCCCACCTTGTGTTTAGATGGGGTTAGGTCACACCTGGAAAGACTTCTCTGAAGAAAGTAGCCCCACCCAGTTTTTCAGAGTACTCAGGATACTTGTATTCTGAGAGAAGGTCAGACTGACTGATGAAGAAGGATAGAGTCTATTTCCTTGGAAAATCCTGACTAGTGATTATCTTCAGAAGCGAAGAAATGTGGAACCATGAAGATAACTCCTCTCTGGGCCTGAATGTTAAAGAAAACTTGTTGCAGGCCCAAATACTTGTTAGGTGACCACCCAGATTTACTACTTGTCGGTGAAAGCAGGAGAAATGTGCCAATAAATAGGTGGGTTGAATTTGACAACAGCCACCCGGGGACTTGGTTCACAGGAAATAGAGGAGATGAGAGCAGGTTGACTGGTCTGAAGTTCATGACCTAACATGAGAGAGCTAGGCGTGTTGATAATTTGTGATGGGACCATGATCTAACGGGAAGGCGACCAGTGGCTACTGTGGTGAGGCTAAGTGGAAAAGCCCACAGTGAGTTTACCAGAACCCGACCAGAGGAAGAGAAGCGATTTAAGTCTGTGAACTGGTGCATATCGCAGCTGACTTTATGGATGGCCTGTCTAATGGACGCATACATTAAGAGTTTCCAAGTGGAATGAAGATTCTTCACTTTGATGATTGCTTCCTCAGAGCACTGGCTTGATGTAAGTAGGCAATAAAGAAATTAGATACCCAAAATAGGGGAATGAAGGCATGAAGTGGTTTGGCTTGCAAACTCTTATAGGTGCTGGAATATATATTCATCATACTATAGAATCAAGGGGTAGATATTTTTTAACTATATATGTAAGGCACAGGATATCTTTTGTTTTGTTCAATTATAGAATATTATTTTTAAATGATGGTGACACATGTTGAATTGTATGCATTTTAGTTTTATCCTGTTAGGTATAGATATGATTTTATTGTTTATTTGAAGGTTACATATGTTACAGAATTATGTGAAAGTGTAAAATTAACAAGGGGTGGTCTGTGGCAGTCATCTGCTTATGTTAATTTTATGACAAATGTAGGGGTGGAATCTAGCCTGTTAATCTGGAGGTAAACATTGAGTAGCCAATGTGGCCTCTGTGTGGGCATGGCTTTCTCCTGAGACTTCTGAGAAATCTCACGATATTTCCCTCATGAAGATGAGAAACTATCTTCCCCACCTGTTCGGAGTTAGCCTCAGAGATGATGAATCACGGACAAAACAAGATGGCAGTGTCTGAGAAGCTGGAGGAGCCAGCAGAGAGCCCACACAGCTTTGTCCTGATGGAGTCAGACCTCTGAAGCTGGGGCGGCCACATGTAGACCTCTGCCAGTAATGAGTTGCTTCTGCTGTTGATGGACCCTGAGCCCTGGAAGTGAGGAGCCATGGGAAGACCCCTGCCAGTGCCGGGATTCTGCACCCACTGACCTGTGACTTTGTGAATCGGAAGGAGAATTTATAGACTGATATCAGGCATATGGGTTAATATCGGACTTAGGACTTTGAACTGGACTGGGCTCAATGCCCTTCCTCTTATATATAAACCTTTTCCTTATATTTATATGTGTGTTAATGAAATTTGTTCCTCTAGTTTACCCAGATTAACACACTAGGATATCAATCTTTTTATTTATTTCATTTTTGAAAACTTGTTTTTTTTTCATGCTTCATAAATTCGAAGTTTCTATTATTAATTATGTCCTCATCGGTTTCTTAATATTTAAAGTAATGACTCCTTGGCAAATGAAGGTCCCAAAGGGGATGAATTGACCCAGTGGCTGTAACAGTGTGAACAATCATAGGACCAAGTTTCAGGGTGGAGCTGGACTGGGCTGTATTTCATGCTGTTGCACATAGGGTCACGATGGGTTGGATTTGACTTGATGACACCTTTCAACAACCACAAATGTGTTTCCATAACTCCCATCAAAAGATTAGCTAGAGCTGTAAAAATATGATATGTGAAACAGTAAAAGAGAATTGTTCAGTTTTAGCTGCCATTGCCCTGGCTCTCAGAGAGCCTCTCTGAATCAGAGAGAAAGTGGAAATTTGTGCCTGAAGTGATAAAGTCAGCCAGGTCTTCCCAAGGGATAAACCAGAAACTAGAGATTGATACAAGGGGATCAGGAGATCGAGCAAAGGGGTAGAGAAGAGACTGTAAGCCTGTGAGTCAGAATACCTGGTGTGCTTACTGGGCAAGGAGGCCAGAGGCAAAGGGAGCTTGTGGCTGAAAGATGGAGCAGTAGAGATGCTGCCTGGAGAGAGGTATTGCTGTGGACCAGTGACTGTATTGTTAATATCTTCTGTTCCTGGATTTTGGTAAACTGTTCATTTCCCTAACAATCACCCTTAATCTCGAATGAGTTCTGGGAAGCCATTTCAAAGGCTTACCAAATTCAGAGAAATGCAGCGCCATGGGAGGAACACCTATTATCACAAAAAAGTTAAAAAAATAAGAATCATAAATATGCAGGTTGGAGCCATATCTGACCTCTACCTTGTGCCCATTGCTCTTAGGCTGAAAAGGAAAATTACTTCTCCACCTTGTGTAACCAGAGGAGGCCTTACAAGACTTCTGCCATCTTCTCACCAATGATGGTTATTGTTCTTAAATGTCATCAAGTCAGAACTGGCTGGTAGAGATGGGAAATATCACTGCCCAGTCCTGTGCCATTTTCACAGTTGTTCTTATGCTTGAGCCTGCAGCTAGCGCCACAATGTCGATCCACCTTGGGAAAGCCTTCCTCTTCACTGCAGTACTTCTATGTTACCAACAATGAAGCCTTCTCTGGGGACTGGTCTTTCCAGACAACATGCCCAATGTATGGGAAGTGAAGGATCATAATCCTTGTTCATAAGGAACACTCCAGCTATATTTCTTCTGAGACAGGTTTGTTTTGTCTTTTGGCAGTCAAGGTTCCGTCACTATTCATCACTAACACAATAAAGTAAATGCATCCATTCTTCTGCAGTCTTCTTCATTCAATTTCCAACTTTCACATGTATAGGCGGTAAATGAAAAATTCCATGGGATGTGCCAGGCTGATCACACTCCTTGTGCTGCCACACTTTAAAGAGGTCTTATGCAGTCAATTTACCCAAAAGCAATGCATTGATTGCTCTTAACTACTGCTTCCATGGACATTGATGTGGATCCAAGTAAGATGAGATCTCTGAAAATTTCAATATTCTCACCAGTTACATGATGGGATAAAATTCTATCAAATCAGAGTCCTGTAAAATGTATGCTATATTTACATGAATATAATATATTGCCATAGTACGGGAGTAGTTGTTCGTGATTGCTATGAATTGGCTTTTACCCAGTAATCCTATGTACAATAGAACACAATACTGCCTGTTCCTTCTTTGTCCTCTGTTTCTTTTTTTTTCTTTTCCGCATCACTGCCCTCGTGGGAGTAAAAAGCCCAGCCTTGCTCCTGGAGAACTGCTGCTGGATTTGAACCATCAATCCTGTGAACTGCCGTGCCACACACAATCACTGCGCCACCATTGCTCAGCTTGTCCTCTGTTTCTTTATGTTTCAACTAATTTTTATGCTAACTTGATCTTCAGTGAGTGTATAGGAGTGAACCTATCAATCAGGTCATAGCCTGAAGATGACTACTTGGGGTTATGGACTTTTTATAGGGGAGCATTTCGACATTCTCCCGTCCCCTCGCCCCTCTCTTACTGTTCCACCTTCCTGCTTGGTAGAGCTTCACTAGGATTCAGTGTGTCTCCAGGGTTAGCTTCCGTGTGGTTTTTCTGACTATGAAAACTGTAGACACCCTGTTAGGTTTCCACTGCTCTTGGATCCGTGCAATTGTGCATCCACTGGCCCATGCTCTTCCTGATCTTCTCTCCACCATTCGGTCTCCTCAGACTGAAGCTCCATGAGCTAAGAGAGCCTCAGTTAGCACTGGACCTATGAGTTTCAACTGGATGAGGCTGAGGCCAATTCTTGATCTAAAGTTGCTTCTAGATATCAAGTTATTTCATGTATATGGATAAAGTCAATAGTTTGCCTCTAGACAACCTGACACACTATGCTTGAAATGTTTGTTGTAATCACAGTCTCTCCGTCATATTGAAGGTCTTTTTTCATTTGCCTTAACTTTCCCCTTCTGAAATCCAATGTCCTTCTCCAAAGACTAGCCCCTCTTGATAGCGTGCTAAACGTACACCATCATCTCTAATGCACATTCTCTGTTTATTTTTTCTGAGGCAAATTGCTTGATACTTCTGGCCATTCTATTCTTCTGTTATTCATTCTCTATTATGTGTAGAAAATCATTTGCCTTTGTAGTTAAAAGTCTGTGTAATTTTAAGTAATTAATGCACAGTATACAGCATAAGATATATAACTCTTTTCATATTGTTGAATATTTCAAGTGAACCCATATATTTTTAATTTGAATAACATTATTCAGAGAACATCCATCTCAACTTCTTTGAACTTTTACTTCACTTTATTATCTTAGACTAATTTACTACAGTAAATTTCAGGTGAAAAAAAATTTTAATTGTTTTCTAAGATTTATGATATAGATTACTAAACTCATTTCAGAAATTGCTGTTCTGCGAGAGATCAATAGATCTCTCTCTCTTCATGATATTGCTGTTTGGTTTCAATAATCTACTGTGGTTAAAGTGATAGAAAATTTATTCTATAGATATTCAAATTTATTAATTTCCATTGAAGGTAAAACTATTTCCTTTCTGGTCATCTCATTTTTATATAGAATATTGTGATATACATATTGGGTTTACTATATATAATTTTCAACATATTTTATATGTTCATTAATTTGAAATATCTTTCCTTAATATTTTTGCATATTCAATAGTTTCTCATGTTAGTGTATCTCATCAAAAATAAATTTTGTTATTTATCCTTTTTATGTAAATATTTTTACTCATATCTGATTTGATAGTTACTTAATACATTTTCTTCTAGTACACCAAACTGAAGGAATGAATGACTTTAATGCTATAATCTATAGAACTAAATTAAATGTTTGCACATCATAGTTGGTAATGGAATATTTGCTACCTGGGAGATAACTAAGACAAATGAAAACAAAAAACAAGAAACAACCAAAGTGGGTACCTTTACTTGCGAGTGCACACAATTTAAAAAGTTGCTTATTTTTGAATATATATCTCATTTTAAAATGGGTATTTTAAAGTCATATTGAATAAATTCATCCTTGACAGAATGGTGTCTTATATGCTATCACATTTTAAGGAACTTATGAACCAAATATATGGCTCCCAACAGGGTAATATACAGAATATTAAATGATCGTACTGGGGAGAAAATGACAATGTCTTTTCTGGTGAGACTTTTACATGGCCAGTGACAGAACTAAAATGGTAAAATTTTATTTCTTAAGAAAGACATTTTCTCCAATTGTACCTTGCTGTAGATTCCTTTATCAGAAAATAGCTGCTGGGACACATGACAGGTATTTGCTCTTCAGATAACTATAGTGCTGTGCATTTTTCCATTGAAACAATCCTATTCCTTTAGCCTTTCTAGTATACAGCCCCTGAACATTACTTACTTGGTTAATTTTCAAAATAACTAGTCTTACTGCCAGAGCTGAGTGAATATCACAACAGAATCCAAAGTATTGCCATATATTTTTGTCATATTATAAACACCAACTGATGGTGACCATATGTTCCAGTAGAATGGATTGTTGATTTGTTTGAGTTCACTTTCATGGTTATTGTGGTTTTGCGGTTATTTAACGTAGAAACCTCATCTTTCAGAACTATATCCAAGTTCCTTTTGTGAGTCATTAGGTTTTCATTAGCTTTTTAAAAAAGGATGCTGCTGGACTTTTTTTCCTAGTCTGTTTTAGGAATACTGCAACCTGCCTGCCACAGATCAACCTGTTGGTATAAGTAATTCTAGTGGCATAGATTCCTCCATCACAGCAACTGGAAAACCTCCTCTGTACAACATACTGACCCTCCCCAACCACCGCGAGGTGGAAATTTGGATATAAATTTCTTAATTGGTGAAGATTTTTCTCTTGTTTCTTTATTCTTGTTTGATTCTACTTTTTATGACATATCCTCTATTCTTTTTCCCTCCTTGCCAGACAAATCTCCTGCAAGAGTCCTATTTAAAGTGTCAAGGAGTAAAGATGTCACTTTGAAGACCACAGTATGTGTAGCCAAGATGTTTTCAATCACCATGTGTGCATGGGACTTCAAGACAATGAAGATTCTCAGCATTTGAATCCCAGGGCTGTCAAAGAATCCTGAAAGTGTCAAATACCAATGATCTGCTTTGGATGAAGTTGAATGAGCCTGCTGCTTCTAAACGAGAGTGGTGTGACTTCATGCCATGTACTTTGGACATGTTATGGAGAGCAACCAGCCCTCAGAAAAGGACCTCATATTTGCTAGCGTAAAAAAATGGGAAGAACTTCATGGTGAAGGGTTGACACAGTGATTACAACAATGACCTACGCATGGCAATAGTTATGAGAATGAAACTAGACCAGACTGTGTTTCATTCAGTTGTACATAAAGTGGCTAAGAGTGGCAGCCAACTCAATGCCATCTAACAATGACATGAAATAAAGGATCTTTCTCTCGATGGAGTAAAATATTTTATTTAGTTTTTATTGACTCCCAACATTGTTGCTTTTAGGAAATATTTTAGGAGCTGAGCCCTGGTGGCATAGTGGTTGTGCACAGGGCTGTGGCCCACTGGGTTGGAGGTTCAAATCCAGCAGCAAGGTTGGGCCTTCTACTCCCAACACTAGATGGCAGTGATGCCCCCCCCCCCGCAAATATTTTATAGGGCTGAGCCCCGGTGGCATAAGTGATTGAGTGTGGGACTGTGACCCGCAGCCTTGGCGGTTCAAATCCAGCGGCGGCTCTCAGGAGCAGTGCTGGGTAGCTCCCATGACCACCAGAGGCAGTGATACCCCCCCACCAAAAAATATTTTATCTATCATTTATCTATGGACAAAGATATTTATAAAATTTATGCAATTAAAATGTTATGATTATTTACTATAATTATAATCATTAGTTGGTGGACAAAAAAGATGAGTATGTTTTGAATAGGACTACAGGGACATATTTCTTCAGAATTTCTTAAGGTTAATTTTCACCAGATTCATGATAATCTGAAGTATCTACATGAAGTAGAAAAAAATCAATCAACTTATACCTTGTAAGTACAGGATTTTGCAGCAGAAGATGCTCTTTGTGCTGGACTGAACTCAAATCAAGGGGCTAGGACTCAAAAGAGACATATAGGTCAAATATCTGATCATATCTATTTTTTCCATTGATTCTATCATATGATGTGCCCATGTGTTTCAGAGTAGAACTAGATCCCTTATGATTTCCAATTGCTAGGTTTTGGGAGACTGATCAGTTGACCTTTATTTTCTTCTGAAGTGCCTTTAGATGAACTTAACCTCAGTCCTTCCCAGAGCAGTTGAACATGTTAGCCATTAGCACCACTTGGGCCTCTCTTTCTCTTGGGTTCATCACCCAGATATATAAATGCACTTACCCTTTGCATGCTACTGTGCTATGTGTGGGGGACATAGAAGTAATTTGCCATGATAGTTTCTGCCATTATTGGCATTTTTAGCCCAAGGAACGAGATGAGCAAAGAAAATTGCAAAATCAGTAGAGAAGAAAAATAAGAGTTACTCTAGGGGGTCATTGGGATCATCTTTGTCCAGGATTTGGTGGTTTGGAGGTACTTCAAGAACTGAAATTTAAGTGACTTGAGATTTTTTGGGGGGGAGGGCAATACTGCTCTCTGGTGGTTGTGGGAGCGACCCAGTCTTGCTCCCAGAGAGCTGCTGCTGGATTTGAACTGCCAGGCTATGGCCCACAGTCCTGCACTAAACCACTACACCACCAGGGCTCAGCATGACTTGAGATTTTAACACGAGTTTTCCACTAAAGGTTTTGGGTATATTTAAAAGGGGGGAATTGTGAGGCTGAGACTATGAAGTGTTTCTTGTAAACTAAAAAATGTTCAGCACGATGAAAGCATGCAATTTAGAGATGAGACATAACAGGAGATGAGACCTCAAAGATAAATAATATATCACAATAATAGATACTGATAAAATGTAATTTGACCAACTTTTACTCTGTTTCCTTTAAAGTCAGTAAGCAAAATAGCATTCTGTCAAGTTCCAGGCTGTGCTATGTTAAAGGACAACTTTAAGTTATACTTCTCATTTTTCTCTCAATATTTTCTTCTACTCTTGTTTTGTCTACATTTTAGGTAATGAAATAACTAAAAATACTTCTTAAAATAATAGTATTATTCTAAAACTCCAATTAAAACTAAAAACATTCTTTTTCAATTGCTGCAGTTAGGTCAATAAAATAAAACCATATATTCTTCAATATGAATAAAAAGACAGCATTCCTTCTCTAGCTAATATTTTATTTTCTAAAAGCAATCCAGTAATAGTACATGGTTCTTCCTAGCATGGAAACTTTATTAAATCATACTAATTAAAATTTACTTATAGTTAATATACTTTGAAAATGTTATCAGAAGAGACCAGGCCCGAGAGGAAGACATCAAGGTAGGTAAAGCTGAGAACCAGGGGAATATAAGAAGACCGTCAATAAGATGAATTGACACAGTGGTTGCAACAATTGGCTCAAACGTAGCAACAATTCTGAGGTTAGAACAGGACTGGGGAGTGTTTATTTCTGTTTTACATAAGGCTGCAATGAGTTGCAATAGACTCACTGATGCCTAACAGCAACAATATACTTTTATATCAATGGCTCTTACATTAATGGTCTGAACCACTGATGAATGCAACATTTCTCTTCACACAGAATCCTTTTGCTTTCCTGAAGAAACTACGAAATCAAAAATGCTTAAATAATTTAAGCTGTAGTATTTTGTTAAAACCAGAGCATAGTTTTATTTTGCTTTAGTAAAGTAACAAATTCCATCGCATATCGCTCCTATCCCACAGCTTGTAAATGCCTATATTTAACAGTGCAGGGAAATAGATGATAAGAGAATGAGAGAAGGTGAAATGAATTATATGCTGCCAAAAATATAGTGCTTCCGTGTGGCAATGAGTACCTCTTGGTATAGTTTTCTTTTAAGAGCAATTTTATTTCAGAGTTTCTTTATAAGAATCTACGGCATTATTTCCCCTTTGAGAAAATCATTGCTTCATTTAGGTACATTTACTTTTTAGTCTTTCAACTTTTTACTTCTTAGCAACATCCCTGGTGATGCTCTTACACTTCTTGGGTAACAAAAGGAAGGAAAATATCTCTTTATTATTTTTTTCTACGTTATCTTCTTGGTCTTGATTTTGAGCAGAAAAATCAGTTGCCTTTACAGAAATCCAGGCATCTCAGTGGTGGTCACTAGGCTGCTAACCAAAATATTCTTTCACAGCCAACGAGTCAATGTCAACTCACAGAAGCCCTGTAGGACAGGGTACAATAGCCCCCAGATTTCAGAGATTGCTAACTAGAGTAGGAAGCTCTGTCTTTCTCCCAAGAAGGAGCAGGTGGTTTTGAACCGCCAACCTTGGAAATGGCGTCCCACCAAATAACCATTAAGCCACCAAAAGGTTCATAGTTAAAAATCACCAGGTCTTCCTCAAGAGAAAAACAAGGGGTTCTACTCCCAAACAGATTTACACTGTCAGCAATGCACAAATCCTACTTACCTACAAGTTGGAATCGGACCAGAGGCAATGAGCTTGTTTTTAGGACACTTTCCACTGGATTCTCCTTGTCCCACTCTGGACATTTTGTAGCGTTTTATTTTTTAGATTTCTGTTCTTTAAACCATAGCAAAAATACATATTAAAAAACCCTTTACCATTGCAACCTTTGTTGACATGTGCAATTCAGTGATGCAGTGACTTTAATTCCATTTATCAGGTTATGCAACATCGCCACTATTTTTTCCCCAAATTTTCCTACTGCGTTTACCAGAAACTGTTTCACCTAAGCAAGTTCTCTTTCATTCACTTTCACTCTAGCCATCCCTGTTTCCAATTCTTTCTTGTCTGACCATTCTCCCTCTGATTAGGAAAATTATGTCTAGACATATTTCCACACCAGTAATTTGCCCCTCCAAAATGTAGCAACAATTCATCTATACAAAATTACACTTCTATTTATTTCTACTAAAATACTAATTAGTTGCATGATTTTTGAAAGAAGTCAAGAGAGTAAAAGACTTGAAATCATAATTAACCTTAGATATAAAAGGACAGGAGGGAATGAATTTAATCACACAGGTTGGCAGAATCATAAAGCTCTTTCTTAGAGTGCAGGAAATATTGTTCTGCAGCATTTTATCTTGTCAAATTAATAGATACTCAGGTTTGTCATTCACAAAGTTGTTAAGCAGCAAGTAAGATCTTACAACCTTCATTTAGAATTAGAAATGCAGAATTAGCCATTATAATTTTAGTATTAGTTCATTAGTACATTGGACCCAGAGCTTTAGACTTTGGACTTTCTATTTTGTGTGATATCTCAGAAGGAAGGAAATCCCTTGGTAGAAATCTATCATAAAAAAGGCGGGGGTGGGTGGGAATTGGTGGCAAATTAGAATCTCAGCTGTCTCTAGTATTGGTCTCTCTGCCTGCTTTCAGTGAGTGATCAGACCATTTGGGTTTGTATGGAAATGCAACACCTGTGCTTCAACTTCCAAGTTGTGATGTCAACAAGTATCTTATGTTTTTCTCCCAAGGTCAGAAATTAACTAGCTGACATATCTTTTCTTCAAAACTTGAGATCAGATTTAATCCCAAGACTTGGATATGATGTTTAATTATGTGATGCTTTCTTTTAACATAGCATATCAAGTCAACGTCAAGTTTTCTTAAAAATTCTTTATCAAAATCATATAATTCATTGCCAATGTTCAGAAATTTTCTAAATAACTCTCTATAACTTAAAAGTTTCTAATGGCTTTTAGTTAATGCTCAAGATTTTCACAAAGGTAGTGTGGCGATCATGTGCTTATGTTAATTTCATGATTGAGAAGTAGGGGTGGAGTCCAGCCTATTAATCTGGAGATATCCATTGAGTAGCCAATGAGGCCTCCATGTGGGGATGGCTTTTTTCTGAAACTTCTGGGAAATCTTGCAATGTTTTCCTGGAGAAGATGAGAAGCTATCTCCCCAGTTGTGGGGAGTCAGCCTCAGAGACAACGCACTATGGACAAGACAAGATGGCAGGATCAGAGGAGCTGGAGGAACCGGAGGAGAAGCCCCATGGCTTTGCCCTGATGGAACCAGACCTCTGAAGCTAGAGAAGCCATGTGGAGAACCCGTCAGCGCTGAGTTGCTTCTACCACCAGTGAATGCTGTTGATGAACCCTGAGCCCTGGAAGCAAGGAGCCATAGGGAGACCCCTCCTGACTCTGGGACTCTGCACCCACTGGCCTGTGAGTTTGTGTGTCAGGAGACTTTTTAGACTGATATCGGGCATATGGGCTAATATCAGACTCATGATGTTGAACTGGACTGGGTTGGGATGCTTTCTCAATGTCCCATTCCTCTTGTATATAAATCGTACCCTTATAGCCATATGCATGTCTATGGATTTGTTTCTCTAGTCTACCCAGACTAACACAAGTAGACATGCGCTTTGAAAGCATCAACGTAACTGATACCTTATAGGATGTGAGATCCTCATAAATTCACAGAAAATATGTAAATGCTCTATTACAATATATAGATAAATAATGGTAATATGGGCAAAAGGAAAAATGCTTTTGGAGTCTGTCTCCATTTATATTTCCTTGATAAATTATATGGAAATACCAGGAACTGTATGCTACCTTAAGGTTTTTGGTGTCCTAGGGTTTACACATTCAGCTTATAAACACAAGGTTAGCAGGGAAAACCCAGCCATTCCACTGGAGAAAGAAAAGTCTTCCTACTCCTGCAAAGAGTTCCAGTCTTCAAAACCTACAGAGTCATTCTTGCCTGTCCTTTAGGGTCACTATGAGTCAGACCTAGTTGATGGCCGTGAATTTGGTTTTGAGTTTGTTGCCTAGCTTGGAAATCCTCTATTTTGACAGCTAATATTATACCTGATTATTGGGGTTTCTCATCTTTCTCTGGAAAGGGTCACATAATAAGTATTTCAGGCTTCATGAGTCACACTTTGGGTCTAGGTTGCATGTTATTCTTTGGTACTTAATTTTTTTTAACCACCATTTAAAAATGTCAAAACCTATGTTGAGAGTTGTAAGATTGTCACTGACTGTCCCCACTTTCTGGTTTAGTGCATTTTTATAAGTAATTCCTTTGTAGACAATGCCTTAGATTCCACCACCCCCCCCCAAACTAATAGAAAATACATGGAAAATATGATGATGTCTATTGCTGTGACTATATGATGAAGCCCATTTCATTGAGTGTTGAACTCCTACTGGTCTTAAAAAAAACAAGGGTCCCTAGTGAGAAAACCATGTGAAGAACTCTTCAACCCAGGGAAATGCTTTCAGCCTATAGTTGTGCAGGGAATTTTCCAGCCAATTAGCAACAAGAGTCTGGAACTCTCAGTTCTACAGGAATAAGGAAACATATTCTTCCAGGACCTCACTCAGTCATGCCTGCAGATAAGAACACAGGCATGCTGGTCATAGCTTGTGAGATGCAGAACACAAATATCAGCTAGTCATGCTCTATTCCTGAACCATGGATACTAGCAGATACTAAGAAATGCACATTATTCTAAATTAAAGTATGTAGTAATTTGTTAGACAGTGATAGATATCTTACAACAATTTTTGACTGTTATGAAAAAGCGAACTGTGGTGTAGATGAGGCATGCACATTGTAGTCTGGAAGCTCCCCTCTTTACAATAAGTTACTGTTTAAGTACACATATGACAGTAAATATTCTTAATTTAAAGAGATATCTCACTAGCATGAATAGCATAATGTGAATATTCTTTTATAATTTGTTAAATGCAATGCAAATACTTAAATTCAATATCACTAAGATAGACATAGAAATTTAACTAAAATGTGTGAAAATGGGTCTTAATAATCTAGGGATCATTGTTGTAAGGTGCCAACAAATTAGATTTGAATCCTAGGGAGTCTAACTATATAACAGAATCAAACACCTCTTGCTTCTGTACTATCCTCACAATTGTGATTTTGTGTGTCTATTGTAGTACCAACTGCATCAATCAACATTGTCGAGGGTTTCCCTCTGCTTTATGGAGTAATAACTTTTTCAAGAACTGGTGTCACCCAAAAACATGTCTACAATGCTTCAGACCAAGTCTCACCATCTTCACTTGTTAGGAACATTCTGTGTTTTTCTAAGGAATGTTGATTTGTTCAGGCTTCAATATTCTTCAGCAGCACTATAATTCATATATATATCAAAGATTATGCAGTCTTCCAATGATGATCATGCATTCGTGATGTCAATTTAATAATTGGGATGTAGGGGTGGAGTCTAGCCTGTTAATCTAGAGATAGCCAATGAGTGGCCAAGGAGGCCTCTGTGTGGGCGTGGTTTTCTCCTGAGAATTCTGGGAAGTCTCGCGGTATTTTCCAATTGGAAAAGAGAAACTTGAATCTCAGTTTCCAAGATGACGCACTCCTGACAAGACAAGATGACAGCATGCTGATCAATCCTGATTCCTGGAGAATGGAGAAGCTGGAGAAGAAAGCACATGGGCTTGCATGATGGAACCAGACCTCAGAGAGAAGTCACAGAGAGACCCCTGCCAGTTCTGAGATGCTTCTACCGCCAATGGACACTGCTGATGGACTCTGAGCCCTGGAAATGAGGAGACATGGGGTGATCCCTGCCAGCGCTGGGAAACAGCACCCACTGGCCCGTGATGTAGTGAGTCGGAAAGAGACTTTATAGACTGATATCAAATATATGGGCTAATATCAGATTTATCTCTCTGGGCTGGACTGGGTTGGGATGCTTTCTCAATGTTCCATTCCTCTTGCATATAAGCTTTTCCCTTATATCCATATGCATGTCTATAAATTTGTTGCTCTAGTCCACCTAGACTAACACATTATGTGAGACCACCCTTGTCAATTTGACACTTTCACATAGTTCTGTAACCATATGTAACTTTCAAATAAACAATAAAATCATATCTATATGGATAGAAATATATATAGATATAGATATATATCAGGATAGAAATAAAATGCATACCATTTAACATGCGCCACCAACATTTAAAAACAACATTCCATAAGTGAACAAAACAAAAGATATCCTGTGCCTTACAATTACAGTTACATAATATCTACACATTCATCCTGTAGTCCTATGAATATATATTCCCTCACCTATGAGATTTTTTAAACCAACCATTTCGTGCCTTTATCCCCGCCCGCTCCCCCCCCCCCCAGCCAATAATTTTGGGTACCCAATTTCTACATTGCCCACTGACATCAATCCAGTGCTCTAAGGAAACAATCATTTCTTTCAACGTGAAGAATCTTCATTCCAGTTGGAACCTTGTGAAGTGCTTATCTATTAGTAAAGTCAAATCAGGACAGGCCATCCATAAAGTAAGCAGCGATATGCACCAATTTACAAGCTCAAATACATTCTCTTTCTCTGGTTCGGTTCTGGTCAAATCAATGTGGGCTGTCTCACTTAACCTCATCAGGGTATCCATTGGTCACCTTCCCTTTAGACCATGGCCCCATCACAAATTTTTAACAAGCATAGCCCTCTCATGTTAGGTCATGAACTTCAGACCTGTCAGTCCTTTCTCATCTTCTCTATATCCTGTGAACCAAGTCCCTGGGTGTCAGTGGCCAAACTCAATCCATCTCTTTATTGCCACATTTCTCCTACTTCTACTGACAAACAGTAAATACGGGTGGTCATCTAACAAGCATTTCAGCCTGCCACATGCTTCCTTTAACACTCAGTCCCAGAGAGAAGTTATCTTCGTGTTTCCAGATTCCTTCACTTCTGAAAATAAGCACTATTCAAAATTTTCCAAGGGAACACTTAATCAATCAGTCAATCTAACTTTCTCGCAGGATGAAAATATCCTGAGTACTTCAAAACAGTGGGTGGAGATAATTCCTTCAGAGAAGTTTTACTAGATGTGGTCTAAATCCATCTAAGGAGAGGGTGGGATTAATCTCTTCAGAGACATCGCTGAGTGAATCCTAAACCCATATGCAGATCAATGCATGGCTTGAGGCAATTGGATTTACAAACTCTCTTTTCATACATACCAACAAACATTTCTATACATCCTTATATCTATAATAATATGCATAAGAAATCAGTAATGACAGCATAGAGTTAGAAATTAAACTTATATCTCAAACATTCCAGGTCAATACTTATTAAGCTTATCTGTATCCATATCTAAACTACTCTATTTACACAAAAACATGGAATTAGGTCTCTGAAGGCATCACAATGGATCCGTGCTTTCTGTCAGCCATTTGACCTTCTTCAACTATTGTCCTTGAGCATCATAGGTTCTGAGAGAGTCAAATGGTGATTTTTTCCCCTGAGCTCAAAATATAAATTAACAGTATTCATTTTTACCATTTCATACAGGTATAACCGAAGACAGGAACCAAACAAGATAATCAAGGGTTTAATTTCCCATATTGTTTCAAAAAAAGCAATTCAGTAAACTGTAAGGACATATCTGACTTCTGGATAGTCAAAGAAGAAACAGTACTTTCAGGTAGTAGTCAGACAAACATCTACTTTTCATCTTGATGATTTGTTTCCCCAGTACCCCATGCCTACAGAACCATGTGTTAGTCTGAGTGAGCTAGAGAAACAAATTCATAGACACACATATGGATATAAGGAAAAGGTTTATAATACAAGAGGAATGGAACATTGAGAAAGCATCCCAACCCAATCCAGTTCAAAGTCATTATTCTGATATTAGCCCATATATTCAATACAGTCTAGCCGTGTCCATTGGTGGTAGAAGGATCTCAGCACTATCAGGAGTCTCTGTGGCTTTTCGAGGTTTGGATCTGATCAGAGCAAACCCAAGCCCATGTCTTCTCCTCTAGCTTCTCCTTTCTCCAGGAATCAGGATCGATCAGCATGCTGTCATCTTATCTTGTCAGGAGTGCGTCATCTTGGAGACTGAGAGTCAAGTTTTTCTTCTCCAATTGGGAAAGACTTCCCAGAATTCTCAGGAGAAAACCACACCCACACAAAAGCCTCATTGGCTACTGTGATGGGTAGGTTTGTTATGCCAACATGGCCACAGAAGATTGATGTGTCTGTTGTGACGGCATGGCCAATAAACACACGGGATGAATTGAAGGGCAGAGATAGGAAGGGCTTGGCAAGTTCTGCCCTCTCTCTTGCTTCTGGATCTTCAAACCAGAGAGCTGCCTTGTTCGTCCTGTGCCTCAACCTCCAAGCAACATGACACGTGGGACACCTAATCGTGGACTGTGTTGCTGTGAGTTGAATTTCCTCCAAGCCCTACTTCGCCACGCTCCTGGGATATACATCTCTTGAGCTGGGGACTGTTGGACTCTGTCAGCTGGCTGACTGTAGGCAACCTGCTCTGCTGTTTTCTGCCTGTGACCACATAGCCTGGATTGCTCTACAGAGGATTACTCAACGGCCCTCAAGGCTTGAAGGACTACCAGTCTTCTAGTTGCCTCACGCAAGTGAGTTGCACCGAGCAATCTGTACTGCTTTATAGATAGTTAACTGTTTCTTTCTTATCTTATATAACTTTCTCTCTATATAAATATATAAAAAGAATTACCAGTGTCCTGATTTTTATTTCTCTAAGAGAACCCTGCCTGACACAGCTACTCATTGGCTATCTCCATATTAACAGGCTAGACTCCACCCCTACATCCCAAACATTAAATTGACATTACAAACATATGACCATCACACTTCCTTATTCATCTTCCAACTTTCACTTTCATATTAAGCAAGTTAAAATATTATAGCTTGAATCAGGTTCAACTTAGTCCGCAGAGTGACATCCTGGCCCTGCAATATTTGGAAATGTGCTGTAATTTTTCTCAATGCAATGTTATTTGGGAAATGCACTGACAACTCTTCTTTCCATGATCACTGACTGGGGATTGAAGCAAAATTAACTCCTTGAATTTAAATATTTTATTTGATTATCATAATGCTATCTGTTGGTTCAATTTGTGTGTGTGTGTGTGTGTGTTTGTTTGGGGGCATCACTGCCCTCTGGTGGTGGGTTGTTGGTTCAATTTTGAAGACTGGTTTTCTTTACATGTAGTTGCAATCCAAATTGATGTCTTCAGCCTTGACTTTTTATCCATACGGTCTTCATGTTCTTCTCATTTTTAGTAAGCAAGGGTGTGCCATCTGAAGATAAAAAATTGTTAATAAGCTTTCCAATGCTGATGCCTCATATTCTTTCATGTAGTCCCATTTCTCTAATGATTTTTTCATTATATATTAAATAACTCTAGTAAAAGAATATAACCCTGATGCACACATTTCCTGATTTTAAATCATACTATGTTCTTTGTTCTATTGCAAAGACTGTCTTCTGGTTTATGTTTAAGCCCCAATCATGATAAAATGTCTTGCAATTTCTATTCTACTTCATGCTAACTATGGATTTTTATGTTACTGTGCTAGTCTGGGTTGACTAAAGAACCAAATTTATAGATACTCATATATGCATAAGAGGTTTATATACAAGAGCAACTGAATATTGAGAAAATATACCAGTCCAGTCCTGATCAAGTCCAAAAGTCCAAAATTAGCCCTTATGTCTGAGGCCAAACTATGAAACCCTTTTCAGATTCAAGAAACACATGCAATGACACTAAATGCAAGAAAATCACAGACCAATAGGTGAGAATTCTTGTAGACCCATTGGCATTGTAAGCATTGTTTGGTTTCTGTTACAATGTCAATGGCTAAAATAATCATATTAAGCAGTTTTACTTGGCCATGACATCTGGTTATCCTCTTTTGAATTTGTCTTGAATTTTTGGCAGCTGTCACATTTCTTTGGAATGGGTCCAAAAATGGATCTCTTCTAGAAGTTGATCCGTTGTCTTCAAATTTCTTGGCATACCAAAAATGAACACATTGGATTCTCCATCTGTTGAAATATTGCAACTGGTATAGTGCTAATTTCTAAGATCTTGTTTTATGTCAATGGACTTAGAACAGCTTGTCCTTCTCCCTCTTATGCTACATCTTGAAATGGTCAAAATTATTGTAATGTAATATAAAAAAATTAAGAGTTAGAAATCCAAAAGGGAGGAACACGTAGAAATAATTGAAGGAAAAAAAATCCAGTTCTTAGGTTGCAATATTGGAGGATTCTATGGACAATACTTTATGATTCATGAAGCATCATAGGAAGATGGAAGAAACACAAAGAGACACTGTAGCAAAAGGAACCAGACAACTTTTCATGATTTCAGCATATATAAGGATTCAGATTTAAAATGTATATTTTGAGTAGAAACAGTTTAGTCTATAATAAAAAATATTTTTTAAATTCCTGAGCTATCTCATAGAGATATAACTGGACAATTTTTCCCTGGTTGACTGCAAACTATAAAATACACAATGTTATAAGACATTTAATCACACACATGCCGTTTATTTTGAAGATTTCTTGTTTTAGATGTGGTTCTTCATTTAAAATCCGATGTAAACTAGTGATGTTGTTGTTAAATGCCAACAAATCAGTTACAATTTATGTATAATGGAAGGAAACACTACCCAGTCCTGAATAATCTTCACAATTCTTGTTATGGTTGAGCTGGTTGTTACGGCGATGGTACCAATCCTTCACAATGAGAGTGTTTCCATTTTACTCACATGCTCTAATTTGCCAAGCATGATATCTTTTCCCCCAGGGGCTGATGGCCTAGGAAATCTTGTCCAAAGTTTGGGTACTATGTCCAAAGTACAACTAAACTGAGCCTGGAAAAGACGAGGTCTTGCGTGAATTTCAAATTGAGACAAATTGAGCTGCTATAGGAAGCTAGGAGAGCAAACAGCTAAGTTTTGGACCAGTTCTTTCCCTCTGTAGGGTTGGAGATTGTAGTAGGGTTTCAGCTCCTGCCAGAATAGAAGGGTAGTCAGTTAGCATTGTCGTTTCCTGCCCTCCCCCCAGCCCACAGCCTCACACACTGAAATTAACTACCACCTGTCTTCGTGGTTAGGTGGACTATTAACACAGACTTTAGTGTCTAAGCTGCTTCAACATTTCTACTCAAAAATGAATCAGCAGGTATGATATTGAGAGTTATGATCCATGGTGCATGTTGTCATTTTGACAACGCTGGTCCAATTTGGACTTTTAATTGCTTTTCGAGGTTGGAATAACCCCTATATAAAGGAAGGTCACACATTGTAGGCATCCCTTGTCCAGGAAACTTTTTTAGTAGATATAACATCAAGTTGAGGTGACTATATTCATCTTATAAATCATTGCATGTAGCTTGTTTCATCTTTTCATATAATTGAGTTTTTATGCTTCGAGATAAAATTATATAGGTACTAAAATATTACAATAAGTACATGAAGCAAGTCATGCCATATTGCTTCTATAAAGCATACTGGTTGTTCTTCTTCCAAGAGAAATTTTTTTTGTTTTCATGGCAGGCCACAATATATTCTATATTCTCCATCTATACCATAACTTAAATGTACTGAATGTACTAAACCTTTCATTGTTCAAATTTCACATGCATATGAGGGGATTGAAAATATGTTGATTTAAATCAGGTCCACCTTATTCTTCAAAGTGACATCTATGCTCTTTGAAAATTTAAACGCATATTGTGCAGCAATTTTCTAAGTGCAATGTGTTCTGATTCCTTGACTCTTGCTTCCATGAGCATTAATTGTGTGTCAAAATAAAATGAAATCCTTGACAACACCAAACTTTTCTCTCTCATAAAATTTTCTATTAGTCCAGTTGTGAGGATTTTTCTCTTCTTCATATTGAGTTATAATCCATATTTTAAGCTGCATTTTTCTTCAATTTTTAGCAGAAAAAGTTTTCAATTTTCCCCAATTTCAGTGAGCAAGTTTGTGTCATATGCATAGCATGACTTGTTAATCAATCTTTCTCCAGTTTAAAATCTCAGATTATTTGCTCAATATAAAGATTGGTGAAGTATAATAAAAGAAGAAAACCCTTTGACTCAATTTTCCTTATTTTAACCACGCACTATTCCCTTGTTCCATTCACACAACTGCCTTGGGTCCACGTACAACTTACAGATCTGCACAGTGAAATATTCTGGAATTTTTATTCTCGATGTTATGTGTAGTTTCCTATGATACACAGTCAAATGATTTTGTATAATCAAGCACAAGTAAAATATTTCTGATATTTACATCTGTCATCAGCAGTGATATACCATGTACCACACCCTCTAATGAGTCCAGCTTGAATTTCTGGCAGCTCCTGCTTACTTCTGTTTTAGAATTATCACCAACAAATTTTATTTCTTAAATTCTGTTGGGTCAGTTTCGATCAGAGTGGGCATACATATTGGTCTATTTAGTCGGTTGACAAGGCAGTCTTCCAAATTTATATTGTTGTAGATAAAGTGTGCGCTTCCATAGCTTCATCTGCTTTTTGAAGCATTTCCACTAGAATCCCACCACTTGCTGGACCTTTTTTCCCGTGCCTCATGCTATCTGTGCCTCTTGCACTTCCTGCTTCACTGCATTGAAATGGTTGAATATGGATTAATTCATTTTGGAACCGTGATTATGTACATTCTTTCCATCTTCTTTTGAGGCTTCCTACATGGTACAATATTTTGTTCATGAACTCCTTCAATATTGAAACTTCAGGTTTGAAGATTTTTCTTCACTTCTTTCAGCTTGTGTTATACTGAAGATGTCCTTCCTTGTGAATGGTGCCCCTCCAGGCCTTTGCACATTTCATTGTGCTGTGTCTGTTCAAGCTGTCCTTTGAGAGTTTCTATTTCCTTTGTCACTTCTTTGATTTGCTTTAGTTTCTCTATGTTCAAGAGTCAATTTGAGAGATTTTCTTTGCCATCCACTTTGGTACTTTCTTTCTTTTCTGTCTCTTTAAGTAATTATAGTTTTCTTCATGCAGGATACTATGGGTGTTGTTCCAAAACTCATACAGTTGTTTCATCATTATTCAAATTTCTTCTTGAGATGTTTTCTAAATTCTGGTAGGATATGGTAATGTTCTGTTTTAGTTATTGTGGAATTACTTTAATATTCTTCATCTTAAACTTGGAGTTCAATAATGAACTTGTATGGTAGCAAACAGTATCTGATCTCATTTTCACTGATGATAGTGAGTTTTCGATCATTTCTTCCCACAGATGCAGTCAATTTAATTCCAGTCCTTTGCATCTAGTGCAATTCTTTTTTTGCAGATGCTGTTTGTATTGTCACCAAAGATGTTTCCCTGGCTGAACCCCAGTGGCGTAGTGGTTGAGTATGGGGCTGTGGCTTGGCAGTTCAAATCCAGCAGCGGCTCTCCAGGAGCAAGGCTGGGTAGCTCCCACGACCATTAGAGGACAGTGATGCACTCCCCCCCCCCAAAAAAAAACACAAAAAAGATGTTTGCCATGAATAAGTTATTGGTTTTACAAAACTAGATCATGGAATCTCCTATTTCCAACTCTACCAGTAAGAATATAATTTCAAACTGCTGTTTCTTTCTCTTTGCTTTCAAATTTTAATCACAAATCATTACTAATGTATCTTTATTAAAAGTTTAATCAATTTCAGACCAATGCTATTAGAATTCTCCAGCTTCTTTGTATTGTGGTTGGAGATTAACGTTAAATGATAATTGCTGTAACTGGACTTTTTTTTTGGTCCATAGATGATGTTCTATCAGAGAGTATTGTACTTCACGACAAATCTTGAAATGTTCTCTAGGAGTATTCATGTGACACCATTTCTCTTGAGTTCGTCATTTCTTGCCTAAGAACAATTTGCCGGTTCCACTCCAAATGTTCGATAACATTGTGTTCCAACTCATTAATGTCTGGAATGTGAGCATTAATGTGTCCTGTTCCTTTTTTAAAAACTATTTTCAATTCACCTACATCTATGTTTCAGAGATTTCATGTTCTGATTATTGGTGGATGCTTGCAAGGATTTATTCTCATTTTGAGAATCACCAAATGAGGGTCCTGAAAGCTTTCCTTCATGCATGCCATTAAATGTGACTATTTTGAGGTGGCACCTCCCCCTAGAAGTAGGTTCAAGGACTTCCAACCTCAAGGCTCAACTTCTGGCACTATATCTGCCAATGTTCTACTTCTAGCCATAAGGTTTTCAGGGGTTTATTTCTCAGACGGGGATACTCTCCTTCTTCTTTGTATTCCGTTCTTTCTTTGACAGAACCTCTGAGACCTGCTCAGCATGGGCGATGCTGTTGGCATGTAAAGAACTGGTGGCATTGCCTCCAGCATGACAGCCACTTGAAAGTCATCACAGTATGACAAGCTGACAGACATGTGGTGACTGTTAACAAGTCTTGCAAAGCAGCATGAGTTATTTAATTAGTCTATAAAAAAAAAGCAACTTTTTGGAAAATATTTTTAATCATAAACATTGCATTAGTTTGCAATTCATCTCATTTGTATATTGGCGTGTTGGTTGCATGGCCCCCACATTTGTTGCCTTCTTTCTCACTATATAAACATGTACTTTGAATTATACATCATGCGCTCAGAGTATATCATTTGAACTTTAGCTCTTTGTTGATAGTATCTTTTTGATAAGAATAAAGACCGTGCTTGAAATTAATGGCAAATTGAACTTTAGGACATACAGCATGTGACTGTCAGCAGAACACACCATATTAATGGGTGTGAAGTTATAGGAGTGTCTTCTGAAAGCTATAGTACTTTTTTGCAAAGACGTTTTGATGATATGTCACAGTATATCATTAATAAAAAGGACTGGGACAAAAGGACTGCATCTAATATGTACAGAGAGTGTGTGAGTTCCGTGGGGCGATGACGTCCAAGCTGAGGAGCACTAGGATTCTCGCTCCAGAGGATCAGGGAAGCCTTGTCTCTTAGCAAAACAATGGCTATGACGAGGCTCTGCCCCTTCCTAATTTGAGAGTTCATACATTCTCATCTCCATCCCTAGGACATCAGAGATACCTGCAAAAGAGGAGGAAATCCTTAAAGAATTGAGTGATTTCATGGGGTTAGGCAGAAAATATATAGACTAGTAGGTCTTGAGCTCTAAGCAAATGTGACCACCATTGTACACATTAGTTCTTAAAGTCTTGTAGGCCATCTGCATATGAATAAATTGCTTCTATTCTTTCTTTCTTCTTTTAAAACAAGTATCCACCTCTAACATGACTCACAGGTAAATTTTTGCTCACTGTTTTTGGTGTGTACTAGTTTCTTTCTGTGTTTTACCCTTAAGGGATTTTGAGCAATAAGAGCAGGGTCGTAGGGAATTTATGTCTTAATTATCACTATGTCTGATACATGGCAGTGGGTCGTAAATAAAGGACTATGTGATGCATACTTGAGAGAATAAATAAATGAAAGAAACCTCTTCCCTAGATCAGGACATTTTCTAGAAGAGGGTGAAGTTGAGCCTTTACTAAGTGGAAAATTTTAGAGATAAACATTCACAGTCTCTTCCCAGAGTACTACAGCGTCCATGGCAACAGCGCCAATGAATCAGCCTGTGGAAGGGTCCACACAAATTTGCAACTGAAAGCGCTTTTGCATCTGCTGAGACTGGTAAATAAAGATGCTTTGGATCAATCTGTTAAGCCAGGAGCTCAGTACAGACAAACACTATCTTTTAAAATTACCAAAAGGACTTTAAGAAACAAGTGACATTTCTAAGCATAAAATTAGATGTCTTGTTTTTCACTTGTTTGGAAAAACAATTCACCTATCACTGTAGAGAAAGGAAACATCTCTTTAAGTTTTGCTAGGTAATGTGAATTAAGAGTCCAATCTAAATTTGTATAACAAAAAGCATCACTCATCCTTTCTCACTATTTCTACCAATTTTTAAGTAAACACGGTACAGTGATTAAGAATGAATATTAGTGAGAAGATAGTATTATTCAGTCTAATGACAATATCAAAAGTGATAGCTATAGGACTCAGCATGGTCAGAGAACATGTGATGACAAAGTCCTTTCTAAACAGTGAGAATTTCTCTCCTATTAATCTGCCCTCTGCCCTCCAGTGATTTGGTATGTAGATTCTTTGACCTGGTTAATGCTAAATATCTGGATAGAAACGTGTACTGTCTTAAACAAGTAAAAAAGTGCTGTGGTTGTGTTCCTGTAAAACACTGATGTTGATGAATGTGATTTTATTGGGAAATGGGGCCTTTGCATATACATTCAAGCTAAAAGAAGATTAGCATGATCTCTCCACAGCTAAAGAATGTCAAAGACTGCAGACAATCAACATAAAGAAAACAGGCAAAGGATGATGTTCTAGAACATTCTGAGACTTTACAGCCCTGCTGCCACCATGGTTTTGGACATCTCCAAGAAAATTGTGGCATAACAAATCTCTATGATTTTAAGTCCACGGCACTTGTGGTATTTTGATATCATCCTAGGAAACTAACATAATTGGCTATAATTTTTATGATCTTCATGACTTTATAGAGTAGGCAGAAATAATTATTACCTGTAGAACAACAAGAACAAAAAAAACCTCACTGACGTCTTGTCCATGGTGACATATGGTGACACATTGTGCGTTCTGGAGACTTACACTGTTTACAGGAACAAGCAGAGACTTTCTCCGATGGAGTTGCACCAACCATGGAAGTCACAGGTGGAAGCAAGACCACGACTCCGCCACAGCTTTTTTTGTCTCTGTAAATGAAAATAAGGAAAGAAATCCAAATTACATATGAAGAATCTGAAAAGGTAGGTAAGCTGTGCCTACCTACTTGATTATCCTCCTCATGGCTCTGCTACAAAGATTGTATTCTCTTTATTACTACATTGCTGCCTGTTTCTGGAGTAAAGGTCCTCAAAATGTGTATACTCTCCCAAACTAGATTTTTATCCCATTAATCTGTCAATAGGTGGGGGCAGAGGGTCAATAGACGTGGTGGCTGTGAATTTCTAGCTTTCAAAAGGGAAACTTCACAATCTCCAGTCATAACGTTTGAGATTTAATTTTCATCTTTATTTCCTTTTATTTTACCTTATTCTTGATTACATGTGGATTGAGTTAATTGAATTCCAGACTATAAAATCTCTGGAAAAGCATAAAATTAAAATACAAAGCTATTATTCATTGGATAGATAAGACAAATGAAATGCTCACAGTTCTGCCTTTTTTGTGTTCTCTCTGTCCATGATGATAACAAAACCCATGAAAAAGAATAATAGACTAGAGCTGTGGATTTCTCATGAGCTTTTATAATGTGGGATTATACATTTAAGTCTCATAAAGAATATCATAATATGAAAACTTAGAAGCATTAAATAAAATTTGATTCCTATAACACATTATTTGTAATCCTAGAAAACATAGAATTAGTTGAGTTCTGTCCAGAAGCATGGCCACTGTTCCTGGGCTTTTAAGGTAAATAAACAAATTCTAACCAGCAGAAAAGAAATGGAAAGTACCACTAGAGTATTAACTAATTCAGTGTGCAATAAATGAAGTAATCTCTGCAAAACTGTACTAATATGTGTGATGTTGATCCATATTGCCCATTTATAGCTTCTAATATTTAAACTCTGTAAGGACACTTTGACACAAGGCCCATGAAATTCCAATTGCAAGAGGAACCTCCTATTTTAGTATTCTAATAAAATAATTGAATCTAAAGTACATTCTCCCCATTAAAGAAATTGGAGTATCTTTAAAAAATTAATTGCAAAACCTTAGATTTTATTTTCTTATTCTTCTCAAGCCAGCCAAAGGAGAAACTGATAAGAATTCTGAGGAAGTCTCTAGTTTTCTTCTGTCTTGACTTCACCTTGGCTCATCCACTGCTGCATTCAGAATAACTTTGCTTATGGGTAGGTGTATTTTCAAAGAAAATGATGAATGCACACTTACTTTCTCTATTGGCCTCTGTGATTTTGTGTTGTGATAATTCTTTGTGGGAAAAACTGGGCATTGAGTCAGATCTACTTCAATGGTTCATTACTTTTAAATCCCTCTCCAGATGTGCAAGCAAATGTTTAGAATAGCATGTAATACAATATAACATGACAAAACAAACTCTACCTCTTGGTGGTGGAGTAGGCACTTGTAAATATTCCAGGCTGCTTGGGCCACTGCCACCTGATTCTGATAATACAGTACCACACCTTAGAGTTCTTCACCAGAAGACCACTGCATTCCACTTTCACAAAATTAATTGTAAGAAAAATGAGAACACATAAGACTCCTAACGTTAGATTTGCCTTCATGGAACTTAAGAAAACTGAAATATTTATAATGCTTCTGCAGCATGCATGGCTCTTATTTTATTTTATTTTTTTCTTATTCTAATGTGTCTGTATCAATTGAAAATTATTGTGTTTTTTGAATAATATTATTCATATATAATTTTTATATTACTAGAGCAAATACTCAGCTGCTAGAAGAAAGGTTGATGGTGTAATGCTACCCAGGGCTTTGGGATAGTCTCCCATAAAGCGGACAACCCCGCAAACGCTATGGGTTAATTCACTTCTGTTAAATAGGGCCATTACAAGTCAAAATCTGTTAGATAGGGCCATTACAAGTCAAAATCTCCTCAATACCACCCAAGAACAAGCAAGATTTTATTCAGTAAAATTATGAGACTAGAGAAACTCTTAGATTTATCCCCACCAGCATTCAACAAATTCCCATTTGTTTAATGTTCTTGAGCTATTCAGCATCCCAACAAGAACATAATTGTGACATGCTGCCAATATACTTAGGAAAGAAATCATTTATTATCGATCATTAACTGAGCACAATCTCTGATGACATAGTGGGTTACATTTTGGGCTGAAAATGCCAAGGTCAGCAGTCCAAAACCACTAAATGCTCCACTGGAGAAAGATCTCTGCACACATAGATGTAGTGTCAGAAACTCACAGGGACAAGTCTACTCTATTTTGGAGGCTCATGATGAATAGAATTGACTTGATGGTGATAAGTCACAGTGAGTACCTTGGTTACTGGATATGCCATCCTTTTCAGGGGTTTTAATTTTCAGAATAGACTTCTAGGCTGAAGGGAAAGTACTGTGGGGTTGGGATAGAGACACATGAGAGATAGGACCTTTAATGTGCTGAAAAAAATGTGGTAAAACCCACAACATATTTGTAAGTCAACACAAGTCTGCATATGCTTACATTGCTTAGTAGGTAATCAGACACTACTGGTTAATAACATAGCCCCTGTTCTGTATTTTGCCCATAAGTCAACCTTCCTTTAGCTTTTCAGTTTCTTGAATCTTGACTAAATTGAAAAACTTAACCCGAAATTAAAATAAATAATTCCACATCCTTTCTTGTTATAGTGATGTATGCTTCTGATGTGACACATTTCCCAGCAATTTAGGGATATGTCCTGTTATTGTGTCTTTTTGACAAAAGCTGTTTTGTCAACATATTCTTTTCTGACTCATTTTTTTTCTAATGAGCTCCTACAGATTGTATTTTTCAAGAACAATGACTCTCAAACTTTAGTGCACATCGGGATCACTTGGAGAATGTTTAAACCATAGATTCACCATCACTATTCTCAGTTTCTGATTGAATAGGCCTGGGATATGGCCTAATAATTTTCTTTTTTACAGATCTCAAATTGTAGTTCACAATGATCAACAGTAAAGACAGGAATGAAGGCACTGTGTTTGGACAATGTATGCTCTGGTCAGAAGGGTCACCTCTGGGAGGTCCAGGACACTCTGTGATGTGATGGTGGCAACCTGCTTGCAGTGTACTAGAATTTTTCATGAGTTACTCTATTCTTCACTGCTAAACTTTACTCTTAAGTTTTGTTTGTTTGCTTTTCAATTCTAAGAAATTTATTTTAAAACTTTTTTTAAAGTTTTTCCATCTCCACTCTGCCCCACCCCACTGACATATCAATATGATTGTTTGTTTTGTGTTTTTGATGCATTGTATCTGATCCCATTGACACCTCATGATCACACGGAAGGTGTATTTCTTCCATGTGGGCTTTGTTGCTTCTCAGCAAAATGGCTGCATGTTTATCTTTAAGCCTTTAAGACCCCAGATGGTATGTCATTTGATAGCTGGCCACCACTAGCTTTCTTCACCACATTTTCTTATGCACCCATTTTGTCTTCAGCAATAGTGTCATGGAAAGTGAGCATCACAGTGTGGAGAACCACAAAGCCCATCATTAGTCAATTGGACACCCCCTTAAAGATGGGTCACAAGGAAAAGACAAGCCAGTCAGGGAGCAGTATAGCAATGATGAAACACACAATCTTCCTCTGGTTCTTTAATGCTCACTCTCCCCCCACACCACTACCCCAATTCTACTTTACAGATATAACTAGACCAGAATATGTTTACTGGTACAGATAAGAGTTCACAACACAGGGAATCCAAGAGAGATAAACCCCTCAAGATCCATAATGGTAGTAGCAATACTAGAAAGGGGAGGGATAGGAGTGGAGTAAGGGAGAAACAAAAATCAACATATGGCACCCCTCCCAGGATGACAGATAACAGAAAAGTGGGTGAAGGGAGACAGTTGTTAGTGTAAGTAAAAAAAAATTTTTTAAACTTATAGATTGTCAAGGGTTAATGGAGAAGGAATGGTGGGGGATGGAGAGAAAAAAATGAGGATCTGATGCCAAGGGTTCAAGTATAAAGAAAATGTTTTTTAAAAGATGATGACAACATATGTACAGATGTGCTTGACACAATGGGTTTATGTATGGATTATGATAAGAGCCCCAATGAAATAAAATTTTAAAAGAAATTTGGCCACCCTCACTTTCAGGAAATCTAGCTTTATGAGTAGTTTATAAATTATTTTTGCCCTGATACTTAAATATTAATATTAATATTTAAATATTAATTTAAATATGATATAAAGTTTATATAATATTAAAATATTATACAAAATTAAATATTGATTCAAATATTAATTAAAGTATTAAATATTAATACTTAAATACTAATACTTAAAACTAAGTCATTAACAACAGTTACTAGTAATATGATGTGGCGGTCATATGCTTATGTTAATTTTATGATTGAGATGTAGGGGTGGAGTCTAGCCTTTTAATCTGGAGATAGTCATTGAGTAGCCAATGAGGCCTCTGTGTGGGCATGACTTACTCCTGATATGTCTGGGAAATCTCCCAATATTTCCCTTGTGGATATGAGAATCTATCTCCCCAGTTTGGGGTGTTAGTCTCAGAGTGGAATCACAGACAAGACAAAATGACAGCGTCTGGTGAGCGAGGGGAGAAGCCACATGGCTTTGCCCTGATGGAGCCAGACTTCTGAAGCTGGAGAGACTATGTGGAGACACCTGCCAGTGATGAGTTGCTTCTGCCACCACTGATGCTGTTGATGGACCCTGGAAGCCAGGAGCCAGGGGGAGAACCCTGCCGGCTCCGGGATTCTGCACCAATTGACCTGTGACTTTGTGAGTCGAAAGGAGACTTTATAGACTGATTTCTGCAATATGGGCTAATATTGGACTTATGACTTTGAACTGGACGGGGTTGGGATGCTTTCTCAATGTTCTATTCCTTTTGTATATAAACCATTCCCTTATATCCATTTTCATGTCTATGAATTTGTTCCTCTAGTCTACCCGGTATGACACATATGATATGAAACTTGTGTAAGACATTGATAGCTAAAAAGTGGGGTTGGGTGGGGATAAAGATACATGACAACCAGACTCTTTAATATGCTGAAAAAATATGAAAAAATGCACTATATATTTATAAATCAGTGTATGTGATATCAGGTAATCTCTACAAAACTATCTGCAAATCCATTATAGTTGCAGTAGTAGTATTTCCTGATGGGGAAATCTGAAAGGCACTGAGACATGCTAGTCCTCAATCTCTACTTTTTATATACCTATTTTGACCTTTCACTATTATAATATCCTTTCTTTAATTTGTCCTAGCATCATGACTATTTCCCTGTGTTGTTGACTGGGAGTTTGTTCATCATTTCTATGGTCTCATGAATCTGCCCTCTTAACAGTATAATTGTGAAGAATCTATATTTGGATTTGTTTGATTGTTCATTTTGCTTTATTTTTAACTGATGTAATTTGAAGCTGACTTATGCTGAATCTGTTTAAGCTTCTTTTTTTTGCTCTGCTGTGCTATAGCGATATAGATATAGAAAGACACAAATAGACTTAGAAGTGAAAGTAGAAGTAAAATACTATGTGTAATTGTAAGAATTATTTTGATGAATTTATCACTTAATATAATGAAGCTAAGCAGGTATTGTGATCTCAGAAAAATGGAAGAGACAAGTGTTGGACTGGATAAAGTTGCTTAGAGGTAACATGAGCAATGGGAGTATTAAAGTGTAAAAATGTCAGATTCTGATACACATGACTTATCAGCAAAGATTAGGGGTTTGAGTCTACCCAGAAGTATCTTGGGAAAAAGGTCTTTAATTTAATTATTGGCAGGGGATGGGGGGTTGGGGGGGCCTTGTAAAACTCTTTGGAGGAGTTTTAAGCTGACTTATATGAGCCAGAATTTATTACTTGACTAAATAAAACTGTCCCAGTGGATTTCTAAAACTATAAATTTTCACAGGAGTAGAAATTTCTCCTGAGAAATTGCTGGTATTTTGTAGATCTTGCAATTAGCAGTTGACATGAACACCACTATAGAAGACAAGAAAAACTCCTCTTATTTATTCTGATATAGACCAGGTATAGAAAGTGGAAAGAATTTAGGGGGCTCATAAAAATAAATAACTAAAGTTTAGAAATATAGAATGAAGTAAAATTATTTACTTGAACTCTCACATTGCTGTAGATGATGGAATGTATCCAGATGGAAAATCTTTCTTCTTCTATCTTTATAACTCCAAAAGATTTTCCAACTTTCCAACTTCATAATGTGTTGTTGTTAATTCATCAATGGCTTTAAATACTACTGACCTATCTTCAGATTGAAATTTTAGATTTTATTTGAATATTCTTTGGTACTCCATAATTATTTGCCAGACTGCATATTTGACATTTGTACTTGGAGGTCTTAAAGATATTTTTATAAGTTCAAGACAAAATACCTGGTTTGCCAAAATCCAGTTTCCTCCTTCGTCTTCTTAGTTAATTGCGTCACCTTTAATGATGCTGCCCAAGCCAGAAGTCAGAATCTTATTGACACCTCATTTAACTGCCATCCTCTTGTCTCTAGTCCCTTCCTGCTTTTTATAACCATAAAAAAAGAGCTAATTTATATGCAGGGAAGAGGTTGCAATTTTATTTTATTATACCACAATTTATTTTATTAAGATAGTGCAATTTCTATTTATATATAAGTTCCATGTTTACATGGGGTACTTGGCTAGAGATGGCTGTAAGAAAGTTTTGACTATCAAATTGTGATAAATTTAAGTAGTATCTTAAGGGTTAAAAATTCAATATCTAATTAACATAATGATCTTATTAGTCTAAAGGCCAGCAAACCAAATCCATCAACTTTTTCCATTTGAGAAATGTGTGACATTATGCTTCCATAACTCATTTGAAGCTGTTTTCAGCTCAATGGCATTGAGTTTGATTTCATCAGCTAAATCAATCAGCCTTGTCTATTGCTATAGCAAAAAATTTTAAAGATATAGCTTTATATTTGACATTTTCTACAATTAAATGTCTATTACATTTCAAAGAGTGCTTCTTATATTCAAAGTGAGAAAGCAAATAATACTAAGTATTGCTTTCTATCACGAGGCTCAGCTATGCTTTATTAGTATGCCATTTTCCCAAGACATTGAAGGGCAACAAGTTTTAACTTGCTTTGTTTTATGAACTGTCATATTTATTTAATAATCTGTTCTTCCAGGAAACAACTCAGTTATACAAGAAGAATTTATAATAAACTGTGAGAGGTTTAAAAATGTTATCGTTTCAAGTTGATGATTGTTATTATTTCTGAATACTTTGCACGGTAAATTTTATGTAGTCTTTGTATAGTTCTTTTGCATTTAATCCTTGTAATCATTCCATGATTACTCCAATTTTGAACTAAAAATAATCAGAGCAAGTTTGTTAAAATTGCTAAATACAAGTTATACATACTCTTCCAATTGTCCTAAGTGTGGACTCTTCTGAAGAGCAACAATTTTAAAATGGGATTCTATACTCCAGAAACTCCATCAATGAACTGAAAGTTCCAAACACATGTCGGAGTATCATAATGTCTAAGACAATGTAAAAAATAGCATTGCTTACAAAAAGCCCATGACATTAAAATATCACTTAGGCAAAAGTATCAAAAGTTTGCCTTTGATTCTTTCTGTAGATTTATAAAACATTAAACACGCTGCTATCAGGTGATTATGACACATAGCAATATTATGCAGGTGTTACAGGCTGTAGATCCTTACAGGAGCAAAGAGTTGCATCATCTTCCCTGGGAATGGCTGGTGGTTTTAACTGCTGGCCATTAGTTAACAGTCCAGTACTCCCTGGCCAGTTCCCCAGGACCTCTTGAAGTGCGTTAGCATGCACAAGACCCAAACAATGCTGGCCATTAGTTAACAGTCCAGTACTCCCTGGCCAGTTCCCCAGGACCCCTTGAAGTGCGTTAGCATGCACAAGACCCAAACAATGCTCAGTCCTGTATCAACTTCAACAGCAAGGACTAATACCGGCAAGTCATTGCTGCCATCGTAGTGTAATTTGAGTGCCCCTAAGTCTACAGAGTTCATCAGTATTTAATTATTAATGTGCAGATATATATTGTCAGGCCATTCTTCCTAGTGTGCCTTAGAGAGGAGGAAGCCCCGCTGAAAGCTTCCCAGTATAGAACATCCTGTGCTAGCTGGTATTTGTAATTCCAGGTATAGACCTTTCAGGCTGATGGCAGTCAGTTGCCAACCAGACAACCCAGGATCATATAGGTCACAGTAAAACTACTCCACAGAGCTTTAAATTTTTTAATTCCATAAGTCAATTGCCAAGCCTTTTTTCCAAAATGCTTTTGGGTAGACTCAAACTTTGCTGATCAGCCAAGCACACTAACTGGTTGTATCACTCATACACTGTGTTTGCTCATACATATCTCCTCATTGACTGTTTTTCTAAGAAGCACATGTTGGTGTTTCAGTTATATTAGTTTTATTAAAGTGCCTTTGGTGATTTTTGATAATATTAAAGAGCTGGCAATATGCTTTGGATATGCATTTAATAAGTGAAAAATTAATGCAAGCAATCTATTAAGCAGATTAATACATAAATAAAGGATGATTAAAAACCCAAGGACATAAACATTCCCAGCTAGTTTAAAGAGGATTTAGATCAATGTTTGCAGCAGGGAGTAAAAGAACTATGAGTATTTTTTCAAAGAAAATAGCACGGGTTTTCTTAGTCATGTGGTAAACAGGGGAAGAAGAAATATAATTCTAGACACTATAGAATTCGATTGATCTTGGGAAGACCCAATAAACATGACTTTTCAATGATTATATGCAGCTAAATTTCTAAATTTACAACTCATAAGCTGTTTTACTATTTCTCCCCAAAATCCAATATGTCTATTTGACTCTGTCAAGGCTACTGATCTGACCATTTTGCCTGCTTTATAGATTGTGGATGTTGATTTATTTCTTATAGTAGAAAATATCTAATAGCATTAAATCTCCAGTTATATGTAGGAAACTCATTTTAAAATGCACATCTATTAAGATGCATTAAGGAAAAGCTGAATCAAAGAATCATTGGATCCTATTGGAAGAGTCTTCAAATGTTAAATTTTACTCTGTGACTGAGAGGCTTTCCTGACTTCTAGCCATATTCAGTTCACAATAATATAGAAGACAAGGCATACAAGGGTAAGAAATTCAAGTTATAAAACTATTTTACTATGTTAAAATGGATCATATTTATTTGTAGTCATAAATGATCTCTCTGTATTTTGGAGTAACAAAATGATCAATCATTTATGTGTTATGCAACACTTCTCCAAATATTAAAGGCAAGCATCATTTGAATTTTTATGCCAAATCTCATTGCTATTCCTAATAAAAGTATATGAAATAGAAAAATGCTAAATATTAAGTAGATGACTCTAATAGTTGTTCGATGCTTTACACTGTAAAGGTTTTACATGGTGTTTTTATCCATGCCACTTCCTATCATTTTATTTTAAGTACTTTTTCTTATTCCTTTTGTTGAGGATATATGCATCAGTTCAACAAATTCTGTATTTACAAGTTATTGTGGTTATGTTCTCCAAGTTGTGCAATTATTCTCACCCTCCTTTCTGAACTTTTCATACTTGAATAACATAAGTTCACTGACCCAAAGCTTCCTCTACCAAACACATAATTCTCACAAGAGCACAATGCTGCAGGCAGACATTCTTTTCTAGCTAAATTAAACTATCACTTGGCTTCTAAGAATATTTCATGAAGAACTTCTTATTTATATTTCTAAGACTACCTCAGAAGCAATAGTTTCATGTTTTTAATCAGCCTAAATGGTTCCAGAAATTCTGTACTACATAGGAATTCAGAATTCCAATCTGCATCTTGTCCCTTTAATCAGGATTTTCCCTAGAATTCTTCATCAAAATTGTGCTAGTCCGGGTAGACTAGAGAAACAGATACATCAACTCACATATGGATATAAGGGAATGGTTTATATGCAAAAGGAATGGAACACTGAGAAAGCACCCCAACCCAGTCCAGTTCAAAGTCATAAGTCCGATATTAGCCCATATGCCCAATACCAGTATATAATGTCTCCTTCTGACTCACGAAGTCACAGATCAGTGGTTGCAGAATCCTGGGGCTGGCAGGGGTCTCCCTATTGCTTCTGGCTTCCAGGGCTCAGGGTCCATCAACAGCATCCAGTGGTGGCAGAAGCAACTCATCACTGGCAGCGATCTCCACATGGCCTCTCAAGCTTCAGAGGTCTGGCTCCATCAGGGCAAAGCTATGTGGCTTCTCCTCCAGCTCCCCAGATACTGCCATCTTGTCTTGTCCATGACTCACCTTCTCTGAGACTCACTCCCAACAACTGGGGAAGATAGCTTCTCATATTCACGAGGGAAATATCGTGAGATTTCCCAGAAGTCTCAGGGGAAAGCCATGCTCACAAGGAGGCCTCATTGGCTACTCAATGGCTATCTCTAGATTAACAGGCTAGACTCCACCACTACATTTCAATCATAGAATTAACATACGCACATGACGGCCACAAAAATGTTCAGTAAACACAGCCCCAAAGGTCATAATCTTCAAAGTTTCACAGTTTCCTTTCACCTTAGGTCTGTATACTGGTCTGAGTGGTTACAAAAGAAGGAAAAGTCTGGGATCCAGAGTAAGATGGCAGCCAGATAGGTAGTTCATGCTCGGCGTTTCATGGAGATTGGTGAATTGTTGAGATTTGGGGGCTGAATAGGCGTATTGAATCTTTCTGCAGATTCCCAAGACAGCTCAGAGCACGTCTTTGAACCAGCAGCTGACTTTCACCCCATCGCCAGCACTCCCTGTGGACATGGTTTCTTTTGCAGCACCCAGGGCTTCCGCACTGCTGCAAACTACATACTAGGTATCCAGGTATAAGAGGGAGGGGTCAGCACTGCATCAGGGCCCTGCATGCAGAATCGCCAGCCAGCCACCCAATCTCAGGGTGCCCGGGGTCCTGTGGGGACACTCCACATAGCTCCGTAGCCCCTACTTCTCACCCCCAGAAATTTTTGTCCCATCCAAGAGCCCCTGGTGGATCATCCAGCCACCCACTCCCTGACCACCCAAGAGGCCCCCGCCTAGGGGCCATAAGGCATCCAGGCACACAACAGAGTGCCTCTACCTACCTTTGTGCTCAGATCAGAACTACCAGCTAGCCCCCTCCCTGTCACATCCCATCTACCAACACCACACACAGGCAGAGGTTCCCATGCAGCCACTATGCTTAGGGCATGCCAGGCAGCAGACACAAGGGAAGAAGAACCTGCTGCAGGTGCAAGAAAAGGACCCAAGTTTTTTGAATTAGCCTAAGGCACACTCCCATCCCCATGTTCAATCCTTCCTTCCTCTCTGTGCTCTGAGAGAGTGGTGGATCTGCAGGCTAATGGAAGACCTCCCCTTCCATCTGGAGATGGGAAGTGCCCTTACCCAGGAACAGATCACCCAATCCCCAACCCATCCCCCAAATACACTCTCTTGCACTCAATCAACAAATTTCAACAGACTGCAATATATACAGCTGCAAATGGTCCCTAAAGAAACCTGAGGGAAAATGGAATACAATGTATAGGAGAAGGCAAGAGGCTAACTTCAGCAGGACAAAAGTGAAGGCAGTGAGCTAATGGCAGCCTACAGAAAAACCAATAGCAATCTCTCAAAGGGAGAGCCCAGGACTCTGAGACAGCTGGGGAAATAGTACCTAGTTCCAATAAATCGAACAAAAAGCAGCAAGCTGATTCCACAGTGTTGACAAGAAAAGAGAAACAAAATACAATGCCAGATGATCTAGATCTAATGGCACTCATAGAAAATGCATATGTTGACCACAGAAATAAATCTTCAGAATGATGCATAGAATAATACAGGACATGAGGGAAGCATTACAGAAAAAGGAGGAATCCATAAAGACGATAAAGGCATGCACCAAAAGAAATACAAGAGCTAAGGGTAGAACTAATAAAAACTAAGAGTAAACTTCCAGAGTTCACCCAGAGAATGGTAGAGGCAGAGAACTGCACCAGTGATCTAGAAGACTTGCAAGTAGAAATTGATAAATGTCAGAAAAAGTTTATGAGAGAAGCAGAAAAAAACCTCAGTGCTATGTCTAATGCTATGAGAAGGAACAACATTAGAATTATTGGTCTACTGGAGTAAGGTGCATCAAGGAAACCAACATCCAAAATAGTGATGGAATGCTTGGAGAAAAAATTCTGTAGCTTAATGAATGAAACCCAGACAACTATCCAGGAGGCGAAAAGAATGCCATGTAGACTGAATCCCAAGAAGTTACCAAGAGATCATTGTTAAACTTATGAGGAAAAGGAGTAAATTATGAGAGCAGCTAGGGAAAAATAGGCAGTCACATATAAAGGCAAACAAAAAAGAATATGCTCAGAACTATCAATGGAAACTATGAAGAAAAGGAGAAAGTGGAGCAGCATATTCCTAAAATTGCAAGAAAGCAACACAAACCCAAGAATACTCTATTCAGCCAAATTCTCTATCAAATTTGAGGGAAAAGTGAGAGTCTTCCCAGATAAGAGAAATCTCAAAGGATATGCTAAAAGGAACGCAGCACTAAAAAAATCCTCATCAACTCAGTAGGAGCAGAAGAACAACAATCACCAAGCACACACAAGAGACCACCACACAGAACAACTCCACCCAGAGACAATCAAAGGGAAAATAGCCCTCAGGATAACTCTTGCTCAATGATAGAAAGAAGGCAAGAATGAACCACAAATACACATAGACATAACTCATGGAAAAGAAATGGAGGTAGGAAAACACTCAGCACAAGCATGATAAAAGGACATCACAGAATCCATAGATAGATGTAATAACCCTGAATATCAGTCCTTCAGAGAGAGATTAACAGATTGACATGCTTAAAAATACAACCCCTCGATCTACTACCTACAGGAAACACACCTGAAGATAACAGACAAAAAATAGACTGACAATCAAAGGCAGAGAAAAACAGAACAAGCAAACAGCAATAGAAAAGGCAGGTGTAGTAATCCTAATCTCAGATAAAATTGACATCAAAGTGCAAATCATAAAAAAAGAGATAAGGAGGAACACTATGTAATGCTCAAGGAAATGTTAGCAGAAGAACCACTAAGTCTGGTAAACATTTACACTCCGAACAAGCGTCCAGCAGAATATGTCAACCAAATTCTCCAAAAGATGAAAGAAGAAATCAGAGCCTTAAAAATTTTAGTAGGTGACTTCAATACACGGCTCTCTGAGAAAGAGAGATCACTGGGAAAGAAACTCAACAAGGAGGCTAAAGATCTAAATAGTGCAATTAGATGATTTGACCTGATTGCTATCTACAGAGCTCTCCACCCAAATACAAAAAAGAATCATATTCTTTTTCAAGCCCACATGGCACATATTCAAAGATAGACCACATGTTAGGGCATAAGTCGAATACTTATACATTTAAGCTCATTGATATCATACAGAACTCTCTCTCTCTCTCTCTCTCACTCTCGCTCTCGCTCTCGCTATTTCTCTCTCTGATTAGTGGGCCATAACATTGTAAGTCCACAAAGGAAGATAAAGAAAATAAGGCAAACAACTGGAGGATGAGTGACTCCCTATTGCCACAGGAATGTATACCGGCCCAGATCATAGACAAAATTCAGAAATTTCTAGAAAGCAATGAGAATGAGACGATGACATACCAAAACTTAAGGGACACAGCAAAGACAGTCATTAGCAAAAGTTTCATAGTTTTTTTGTGCACACACAAAAAAAGGAGAGATTTATGACCAAAGCATTAGCACAAAACCGTCAGCAACTAGAACAGAATCAACAGGCAATCCAACTAATAGCAAAAGAAAAGAGATAATAAAAATCAGGGCTGAAATTCAGGAAAGGAAACATAAGAAAATGATGGAAAACTTTGATGAATCTAAAAGTTGGTTCTTTGAAAGAATAAATCGAATTGCCAAACCTCTCACAAATTTAATCAAAGAAAGGAAGGAACACATTTCTGTTGAAGGATGCAAAGATGAGCAATGAAAGAGGGGACATTACAACATACCCTAGTGAAAAAAAAATAATTACACAGTACAATTAAGGATTGTACGCCAATGAATTCAACAACTTGGAAGACATGAAAAAATCCTTGGAAAAGCAATTCCTCCCTAGACTATCCCCAAATCCATATAAAAAGAAAAAATAGACAAGGTTATCATGGGATTACCAGCAAAATAATCCCCTGGACCAGATGGGCTCACTGGAGAATTCTATCAAGCATTTAGGGAAGAACTAGCATCAATCTCACACAAACTCAGAACACAGAAAAAGATGGCAAACTTGCAAATTCCTTCTATGAAGCTAGTATAACTGAAGCATAAATTAGGAAAACATCTCATAAGAATTGATAAATACAAACCAATTTCCCTAATGAATATTGATGCAAAAATCCTTAAGAAATACAAGACAACAGAATACAAAAATATATAAAACAAATAACTCATCATGACCAAGTAGGATTCATACCATGGATGCAGGGATGGTTCAATATATGAAAAACTACTAGTATCACTCACCATATTCATGTGAAAAAACTGCAAGAACTGCATGATAATATCGGTAGATGTAGAAAAAGCATTTGGAAACATCCAACACCAATTCCTCTTTAAGATATTTGAGAAGATAGGAATGGAAGGAAACTTCCTCAAGACAGTATGAGTTATATAAGAAAAGTCAATAGCCTACGTGGCAGTCAATGGAGAAAAGACGAACACAATACCACTGGAAAAGGGGAGCAACAAAAATGTCCCTTGTCCTCATTCTTACTTAATAGTGTACTGGAGGTTTGAGCTAACATTATAAGATGAAGAAAAGTCATCAAAAGCATTTGCCTGGGAAAGGAAGAGGTGAAGCAATAATTATTTGCAGATGATATGATTTTATGTATGGAAAATCCCAAAAGCTCCACAAGGGGAGTACTGGAAGCAATAGTAGAGAATGGCAGAGTGGCAAGATATAAGACCAACAAACAGAAGCCTATTGGACTGCTATACACATCAGATAAGACCACAGAAGAGGACATTCAAAAGGTGGTGCCCTTCACAATAGCCAAGCAAAAATGGAAAAATCTAGCCATATTCCTGACAAAAAGAACAAAAGATCTACATGAGGAAAACTACAGAATACTATTACAAGAAACTAAGAGTGATCTCAACAAATGGAAGAATATCCCATGTTTGTGGATCAGAAGACTCAATATAGTAAAGATGCCAGTTTTACTGAAGGCACTATATAAGTTTAATGTAATTCCAATACAATAACCCTTGTCATTTTTCAGAGAAATGGAAAAATGATTGCCAATTCATATGGAGAGGGAAGAAGCTTAGAATTAGCAGAGACCTCCTCGAGAAGGGCACACTGGGAGGGCTTGCATTGTCTGAGTTAACACATCTTATACAGCCACAGTGGTCAAAAACATATGATATTGGCATAATGATAGGTACTCAGACCAATGGGAAAGAACTGAAAACCCAGAAATAAAATCATCAGTATGCAGCCAACTGATCTTTGATAAGGGCCCCCAAAGCATCAGATGGGGAACAGATGCCCTCTTCAACAAGTGATGCTGGAAAAAAAATAGTTATCTACCTGCAGAAAAATGAGGCAAGACTCTTATCTCACTGCATGCCCAAGAATAAACTCAAGGTGGATCACAGATCTTGAAGTAAAAACTCCAAACTATTAGGGCCATCACAGAGGGAATTGGGACCAAACTGAGAAAATTTGTACAGCGATTACATAGGTTATCAGAAATAGGGAATGGCACAAACACAGAGGAGGCACAAATAGACAAGTGAGCTATACTGAAGATGAAACACCTCTTTACATGGAAAGAATTCACAATAAGGGAGTCCACAGACTGGGAAAACATCTTTAGCAATGACCCAGACAAAGGCCTTATTACTAAAATCTACAATACCCTGTTAGCTTCCAAAAAGGGGAAGAAAAAAAAAACATTCTATTGAGGAGGTGGGCAAAGAACCTGAACAGAAGTTTCACAAGAGAAGAAATCTGAATGACCAATCAATATATGAGAAAACATTCCAGATCATTATCCATAAGAGAAATGCAAATTAAAACAACTATGAGCTACCAGCTAACACCCTCAAAGATAACCCAATTCAAAAAATCAGGAAGCCACAAGTGTTAGAGCGGCTTTGGGGAGGCAGGAACTCTCATCCACTGCTGGTGGGCCTGTATGTATATATACAGTCTCTATGGAAATCAATTTGGTGAGTTCTAAAACAGATGCAAATTGTGCTACCTTATGACCCAGCAATCTCCCTATTGGGCATATACCCAGAAGAGACAAGAATCAAACCACTACCAGACATCCCTGCTCCAATGTTCATTGCAGCACAGCATACAATTGAAAGGAGTTGGGAACACCCCAAGTTTCCATCATAATATGCATGGATTAAGAAACTGTAGTTTCTTAATGGAATAATACTCATCACTGAAAAACAGTGCTGAGCTCATGAAGCATATTGCTGCATGGGAAGAACTCGAGGAAATCACACCAAGTGAAGTAAGTCAAGTGCAGAAGTACAAGTACAACATCAGTCTGCTGAGATAAACTTTAAAAAATGCAAAAGGGGCATAAAAGGTGCACAGGAAAAAAGCTACTGTATGCAGAAATTCTTGAAGTGTGCCCCAAGTAGTATAGCAGGAACCAAATCAAATCCAGGGCTACATATCGTAGCCACCTGAGAGGGTGGGGCTGGGGGAAGATGGTGATATGCAGTGAGGAAATAGGGCACTAACTTACCAAGGGGAGTCTATTGTTCATATCTCCACAGGGAAAGAGGAACCAAACTTAAACCCAGTGTTCTAAGAGGTGAATGCTGCTTGATGCTATGGCGTAGGGAGCCAGAGGAAGGTCTGAGGGCCCAGTCCCAATCCCAACTACATGGACAGCCAACCCTCCCCTCAGAAGGAAATCATGCTAAGTGAAGTAAGCCAAGTAAGTACAATATGACAAAATAATGAAAATTTATAAATTATCAAGGGTTCATGAGGAGGGGAAAGTGGAGAGGGAGGGGAAATATGAGGATTGAATCCCAAGGACTTAAGTAGAAAGCAAATGTTTTGAGAATGATGATGGCAACAAATGTACAAATGTGCTTGGCATAAAATGGCTGTTCATATGGATTGTGATAAGAGTTGTATGGGTTCCCAATAATTAAAAATAAGAATTATACATGTAGAATTTGCTACATTGGCAAAAAAAGTGTGATGATTTTTAAATCATTTTATTGGGGGCTCATACATCATTTTTCACAATACATAGATACATATATTGTGTCGTGCTTCTTCACATGCCTGCTGCTGTCATCATTCTCCAAATCTTCACTTTTCCACTAGAGCCCTTGACATCAATGATTATTTTTTAAATAATGACCAAAATATACACCATAATGCCCCCAAAACAATCCATTTTCCAATTCAGCAACTTCTATATGTATAATTCATGTTATTAGTGTAATGATTATTTTTCTGTGACCAAACTGTACATCAAAAAACAAGCCAAATAACCATGAATACAAAGAAGAATATATTCTATAATTAATTGTAGTGCTTGTACAACTCTTCTTAATATGATGGAACTATTGAATTGTATGACATGTGGATGAAGTGCCAATAAAACTGTTGCTTTAAAAAAGGCTATTCTGCAATCATATCAAGAAGTAGTATGTGATCGACAATTTATGTTCTCAAGGAAGGCATGCTGTTTTAAGGACATTAGCTAAAAGAATGCTCCAAGAATTTATAGAACTGATATAATACCCAATGTAATGTTTCAATAAATTTACATAGCGCTCAGACACTCTTCTATGCAGAGAAATTCGAAAACAGCAATCTCACCAATTGACTGAAAGAGGTTAATAATTGTACCCTTTCCAGTGAAAAATATATAACTATAATTACTACCACATGCAAATAGTTTTTCTGAAGACATGCAGCATTTTGTGGAAGGGAGTTGCCAGAAATCCAATCTCAAATCCCCATTTACAAAGGGATATCAGAAGGATCTTGCCTCAAAACAGGGAAAACAAAATAAAACAAGATATTTGCTAGTGCATTATTGATTATGCAAAATCAGCTGACTTAGAGTATCATGACTAAACATGCTTAAACAGAATACAAGAATATTTCATTTTGTTAATGTGTAACGTCTACATGAATTTGAGTCAGTCTTCTAACACAACAGGGGATTTCAAATCAGGGAAGATACTCATCAAGGATGTATTCTTTTAATGAACTCATACAATCTGTATGCTGATTAAATAATCAGAAAGGCTGGACTATATAAAGGACTACATGATACTAGAATAAGAGGAATGGTTATTAATAACCTGTTATGTGTCAGTGACACATTCTTGCTTACAGATATAGTGGAGGAGTTGATGCACTTGTTGATGAAGATAAAATACTTCAGTCTTCAGTATATATTATAGATTAAAGAAAATTAAAATCATTACAATTGGATTCATTGGCAGCATCAGGATTAATGCTGAAAGAACTGAAATTGTCAAAGATTTCATCTTGTTTGGATTCACAATCCGTGCTTATTGAAGCAGCAGTCCAAGAAAGCAAATCGCACATTGAGTGGGTAAATATTACACTAGAAGAGTAAGTCCATCTCTTTGAGGACTAAAGTGGGCCTTGACCTAGCCATGGTGTGTTTAGTCAACACTACGCATGTGAACTGTGGACACTGAATAAGGAAGACCTGAAAATAATTCATGAATTTGAATTTTGGTGCTTGAAAAGAGTGTTGAATGTACTACAGGCTTCCAGAAGAACAAACAAATCTATCTTGGAGGAAGTACAATCGCAATGCTCCTTAGAAGTAAGGATGATGAACCTTTGTCTCACATACGCAGGACATGTCATCAAGATAGATCCATCCCTGAAAAGGAGACTGTGCTTGGTAAAGTAAAGCACAGAAAAAATTAGGGAGATATTTCACAAGATGGACTGACATAGTGACTGCCGCAAAGGATTCTATCACAGCACTTGTGATGTGAGTGCAGGACTGGATAGAGTTTCCTTCTGCTGTACACAAGATCACTCTGACTCAAACAGATTTAATCATATTTCTTCCAAGACAAGACTTGTTTCTTCTGGAAGTCCACAGTACTTTTAATATTGTTCATTAATATGATTACTCAAATGTTTCAATTTTTCTGTGTTCTTTCCAATCATTTTCTAACTTTCATATCTATATGAGGTGATTGAAAACACTCTTTATTTCAGGTGACCTTTATTCCTAAAAATGACTTCCTTGTTCTTCCACACTTTAAAAAGTTTTATATAACAGTTCGACCCAATGCAATGTTTGATTTTTTTTGCTACAGCTTTCATGAACATTGATTGTGAATTTAAGCTATAAGAAATCTGTGACAAATATATGTAATAAGATACATATGAGCCTATTTCTAAAATCCTTGGGGTTTCATGATTTGAAGCGATGTGATGTGAACACTTCCCCTGAATGAATGTCATTAAGAACTTGGAAAAAGAAGCCACAATCCCAATTCTGCTGCCCCAATGAACTCCAAATGTAACACCTATCAATGAAAACATGTCACATAATGAGCTGGGAACATGTCACATAATAAGCTGGGAAGTTATCTTCTCTACTTTGTATTTGCATCTTATTAGCATTTCATATGTTGGGGTGAAGTAAAGTTGATAAAATTCTTCTAAGAAAAAAGAAAATAACTGAATATCTATCTCTATGATTAGGAACAGAAACATTGAAATAGACTCATTAGATTCTATTTACAAAGGAAAGCATTTCATTACAAAGTCCTGATAGAGCTCCTTTTGGTGGAGAATATGGATGCATGGGAGTCGCTTGCTCAAGGGAAGTTCTAATAGAGAGCGCTTTCTTCCCATCAGTGTGCAAGGGCTCTGAGCTGATGCTTTGTGCAGAGCTATGAAGTACACTGAATTTTAAGCATTCATTTACGTCTTCTTTGTGAATACAGTTTGGATTAAAAATAGCTTTGGATACTGAAATGTGTTATGTATTGTATATGATGTAAGGATAGCTAAATCTAATTCTTTCTCCAAATATGAGAAATAAATTAAACAATGATATAGATACAAATAAATGTGACGCTTTGTAGATTATTTCTTTTCTGGTCTATAAGTAGAAAAACTTGTAATACCTCATCTGAGATGTTAGCAATGGAATTATGCAATAATCTTTCTGTTTCTGTGGCAGAATGTTTTCATTTTTATTGTGAGTGCTTCCTTTTTATTTGGAATTTTGCTGGTTGGATCATTTCTTAAAATCAGCGAGAGTATTTTGAGGACACACTGAGATATGAATTACAGCAATATGTTAGCAAGCATTACATGATCATGAACTCATACTATTATATATTTCTTCACAAGTTGGAATATAAGTCTTTACATTAAAAGTCTATTTTCTGCTGCATTAATAAAATTGTACTTTAAAAGTTCAAAGATACCTAATGGTTCTGTGTCTATTCGGATAGCTTCATCATTTTCCAGGTACATATTTCTGGACCATTATGTATGAAGGGTCTTAAAAGATTGTGGAAAAGTTACATTATCTTTAAATTTTCCTTTTACGTGAAAATTTTAGAGGCTTTATCATAAGCGTAAAACTAAAGGATATTGGACAGCAGATGGGAAAGTCTATCTTTTATTTCAAAATAAATCTGTTGCAGCTAGGTAGTTGTCTAGTCGGCTCCAGTTCATCATGACCCTGAGGCCAACAAAAGTAATTACTGTCAGACACTGTTGTGTTCACACAGTTGTCATTGGGCTTGAGGCCATGTGCAGCCCCATGGCCAGTCCACCCGGTTTAGGGTCTTCTTCTGGTAAACTGACTCTGCTTTATCTAACATGGTGTCCCATTCCTAGGATGGGTCTTTTCTGACAGTATGTCCAAATTGTGCTGGACAGAGTCTCAGCATCCTCACTTCTGAGAAGCATTTTTGCTGACCTTCCTCCAAAACAGATCTGCTTCTTCTGATTGCAGTCCACAGTAGTCAACAGTCTTAAACAACCCCATGATTCAAACATATCAGCTATTCACTGCTATAGGGAGGGTCTGTCCAGTTTCCCCCTGCATACGAGGTGAATGAAAGTACCATGGTCTGGGTCAGAAAAGCTTAGTCGTGAGTGTGAGAAGTTTGCCCTCTAATGTTTTAAACAGCATATGTTTCAGCATATGTTTCAGCATATGCCCTTTAATGTTTCTACAGCATATGTACAAAAGTTGTACGTTATTTGATTGTTTAATTGTTAGGCATTGTTGATCATGGATGCAAGTAAAAGTGAAATCTTTAACAATTTCTATCTTTTCTCTCTTCAATATGATGCAGTATATTGTTTTTCAACTAAATTAAGAAAACCCGGCTCAACTGGAAGTAGGGAAAAGGAGAATACACCCCAGACACATTTGAAACCCAATTTGAAGAGATACAATGTAGTCATCAGACATGGATAGTGATAGGGTCCCAGAAAACATACTGCCTGTTATGCTTAGCAGGAACTCTTTTTTTTTTTTTTGGAGGGGGGAAGTTTTGGGGCATCACTGCCCTCTGGTGGTGGGTGTAGGAGGCCCAGCCTTGCTGCTGGATTTGAACCTCCAACCCAGTGGGCCGCAGTCCCGCGCACAACCACTACGCCACCGGGGCTCAGCCCCAGAAACTCTTTTTTAATTACTGGAGTTTCTGAAAGGAACTTGCCAGTCTTCAGGCTGCCTGGTCAATGTGATCATTTACCTGAAGGAACAAATGCTGATTAAAATTATAGTCAAACTCTCCAAATGAACTATAGATTGAGTGAAAACTAAATTTAAGATGTGAAACTAGGTTTATTAAAAAATTAGATAGTTGTTAAGTGCCATCAAGTAGGTTGCAATTTCTGGAAACCCTATGTACCACCAAAGCAAACATTTTCGTTCAGTCCTGTTTCATAAATTTCATAAATGAAATAAATTTATTCATAAATTTCATAAATTTATTTCATAATTTATGAAATCAGTTTCATAAATTCTCTTTCGTTTGAGCTCGTTGTTGCAGCCACTGTACCAGTCCATTTCCTGGAGGATTTCTCTCCTTCACTGCCCCTCCACTTTACTAAGCTCCATGTTGTTCTACAAGAACTAGTCTGTCCTGACAACATATCCACATTACATAAGATAGAGGTGTGTGTGTGTGTGTGTGTGTGTGTGTGTGTGCCACCACATTTGGACAATATCTAAGTTGATATGAACATGAAAGAGAATTTAAATGTGAAGAATGGCAAACCTTAGAAGATCTTGGTATAGCAAATCTAACATGGTTTAAAGAATGCACTCATTTTTTTTTTTAGCTAATTGCCCAGGCTGCACAACGGGACAATTATTTCCTTCATGGAATCTATATAGACTTTGGCTCTAATGTTGTTTTATCTTATGAAGTTTCCTTGCTTGTTTTATTGAAAAAGAATGAAAATGTGTTGATTGGTTTAATGAGACAATTTTTAGGAATGTGGCAGTCACATACTTTGGTGCCCATTTGACTAAGTGTGTAGGGGTGGAGTCTGCCCTGTCCATTTGGAGATAGCTAATGAGATCTCTGTGTGGGCAGGGCTTTCTCTGAGAATTCTGGGAAATCCTATTTCCCCCATAGAGACGAGAGACCAGAGACTCAGTTCCTTGGAGACGAACTACTGACAAGATGAGATGACAGCATGCTGATTGATCCTGATTCCTGGAGACTGGAAGAGCCGGAGGAGAACCCACATGGGCTTATCCTAATGGAACCAAACCTCTGTGGTTGGAGAAACCACTTGAAGACTACTGCCAGTTCTGAATGCTTGGGAGGCCATGGGGAGACCCCTACCAGTGCTGCGATGCTTCTACTGCCAATGGAAACTGCTGATGGATGCTGAGCCCTGGAAACGAGGAGCCATGGGCAGACCCTGCCAATGCCGGGATTCTTCTACCACCACTGGATACACAAGACGCTGCACCCACTGGTCTGTGATTGTCTTGGTGTCATTGCATGTGCTTCATGAGTTGGAAGGAGACTTTGTAGACCCGTATAGGGCATATGGGCTAATATCAGACTTGTGACCTTGGACTGGACTGCATTGGGATGCTTTCTCTATAATTGATTCCTCTTGTATATAAACCTTTCCCTTATATACATATATGTGCTTATGAATTTGTTTCTCTAGTCTACCCAGACTAACACAAAGAAAAAGAGTTTGAAAAAGAGAAGGGTAAACAACAGAGATGGATAAGGAAGGCAGGAACGGACGCAGTGGGGGGAAAGACAAAGCCTTGGCACGGGTAGGCAGAAAAGCGAGGCTAGGCAGCTAGAAGAAGAGAGCAGGGTAGGTGAGAGTTCGGGGAAGCGAATGGCTAGGATCAAGAGGAGGGGAATTTGCCAAGTGGAGAAAGGAAAACAATGAGTTGGGGACAAAAGTTCCCCGTATTCCTGTACTCTTAGTACATGTAATCAGGGCGGCACTTTTAAGACTAGCAATCCGATTCAGAGCTAGAATACTATGGTGTTAGGTACCTTGAGTGAGCTCTCACTCACAGCGACCCTATGAACAGAATGTCACAGGTCAGCTCTGGGCTGCTCTCTCATGTTGGAGCCCATTATTGCAGAGAGGGGAGCAATCCTTTCTCTTGAGATGTTTTTTTCCCCCCAGGACTGGTATATTCTTAAAACATTTAGAAGGTATTTGAGACAGAATATCACCATCCATGCTTCTAAGGAGCACTCTGGTTGTACTTTCTTCAAAACAGATGTGTGTTCTTCTGGCAGTCTATGATATTTTAAATATTCTTCACTGATTCAGATATAATACCTCCTCTGCGATCTTTCTTATTCATTATCCCGTTTTCTCATGCATGTAAGACAATTGAAAATACCATGACGTGAGCCCAAACCAAGTCCAAGATTACTGCCCTTGGGTCATTTCTGTCTCATCATGCCTGTGTAGTACAGGATGTAACTGCTCCTGTGGGTATCAGAGAATAACTCTTTGTGGAAGTAGAAAACCTTCTCTTCATCCCCTAGAGAGACTGGTCTTGAGTGGAGCAGATTAAAGAATCACCAACGACACCACACAACTTAATCTTCAAAATAGCTTCTTGGCTCTCAAACACTCAACATGTATTTTTCACTGCTGATTCTAGGAGTTCTCGTTGTGAATCCAAGGGACATTGAACCCTTGGTAACTTTGAACTTATCTTTATAACAATGTTTATTGGTTCGGAGTTAGAATGCCTGGGCTAGGGCAGAAATGAAATATTGACTGGTATTGTGACTGTGGATGGCACAGACTTGTCTACCTTAAGACTCTTTATTAGTAGAATCATGGAATATCTATCTGTTCCTGAAGTGGGGAGGAGGGGATGGTTAAGCAGTTGACCACTAAGTAAAAAGTTAACAGTTGTAATTCACCAAGTGGTACAAAGGGAAAAAGATGGCTATCTACTTTTACCTTTTGGGTAATGATGTAAGAGAGTGTGTGTGTGTGTGTGTGTGTGTGTGTGTGCGTGTGTGTGTAAGGAGAGAGAGAGAGATTTGGTTTCATTTTCCCTGTAAGAACTTTGAATATTTAATATCAGTAACTGCACCATACTCTTATAGTGCCTCTAAGAGGCATACTATATGTATATAGCAAACACAATTTAATACGATTAATACCTTTCTTTTAAAAAGGTTAGGAGTTGATTAAACCCAAGGGTGACTAGGATGGGACTTGGTGATCTATATCTGAGCTATCAATCATTCAAACTCTGTCAAACACAGTTTCACTCTAGTAAGTATAGGATCAACATCAGTGGGGATTAAGTTGATAGCAACTGGTTTTGGTGTTTGGGGTGATATGCCACTTGAAAAATATGAAGCTATCATTCATTTTCCAAGTAAAATATTAGCAGTGTCAAAGTTCCAAACCATCTGTACAAAGATTTTTCCTTCACAAATATATAAATAACATTTTGTTTTCATTTTTGTGACAGTAACCTACAGATGACAACAACATAACCCCTACCTCAATGATAAGAAGGACAATTATAAGCTGTTGTTTTGATAGAACAAATGGATCATGCAAAAGAATTTACTTTACTCTGGGCTCTTAAATTCACTGTGTCAAGAATGAAATATAAGTTCAGAGTCTTGTCATGGGTTATGATGCTTCAATTATTAGTGTTGAAATTTCAGCTGTCATTCTCTAATAAAAAGGCTGAAATTTTGCTTAAAATATACTGTCAACTGATTTTATTTTTTAACCTCAAGGATAAATATCACGCCAAATTAATGAAGAAATAAATGATATGTCTTCAACTTTATCAGATACTTTTTTTTCTTGAGTGATAAAGGACTTTCAAAAATGCATATGGGAATCATTTTAAATTTACTATATTTTCCTGTGGGCAGAAATCATAGCCAAATCCAGACATTCACTGAAGGCAATGCATATTTTTCATGAAGCGTTGCTGGTTTCAGATGACAAAAGAAGTTTCAGAGTATGTTCTGAAATATGCATGCTCTACAGTTAGATACAAATGAAAGGTAAACTTTTCTGAGTTTCTCCAAGAAGTGATAAATTAAAGTAATATTTTTGGTAGTTTCAGAGAAAATTAATACCATGATTGTCAAAACTTATCCACTCCATTTTTATGGAGTTTTTCTTAGAATAATTTAATGAAAACAATAAACTACAACATAAGAAGAATGTTTAGAAATCTAGTCACTACTGTCTTAAAGTCTTGCTCACATTTCACAATCAGATGGCACACACCTGTGACAGTGAGGAGTTCTACCTACTGTGAAAGTACTGATACAATACTCTTCATGATGTATTTGCAATTTTAATGATTAATGATATAATTTATCAAGTTATTTTTTTCTAAAATTAAAAAATCTCATTTCAAGCTGAATTGAAAAAAGAAAAACATTTAACAGTGTCAGCTACATAATTATATATCTCTTTAAATATTTTTCCTTGTATAATGATCTCATGGAATCCTATTTTGGGACATTTTGAGCATATTTTAATTATTTTTGTTTTTTGTTTTTAGAGACTAATTGAAAATGTTTTTTAATTAACCCATTCAAATAGCACACTGATAAATTTTATAACAATGCATCTAGGGAAGGCAGAGTAAGATGTCAGTAGGGGGTCTCCATGGGAATAGAATGCTTCATTAGTGAAGTAAAAAAGTATGAATAGGCAAATATGTAAAACCAAAGAAAATCCCAGTTCATTGCTGTCAAGTCAAATTCTGACGCATAACGAGAACAACTGTCAAACATTTGGTTGATTAGTGGTGTCGTGTTTAGCTATTATAAATATTTTTCAATTTATCAATCTCCCTTTTGATGTAATTTGCAACATCATTTAACTGAAGAAATAATATCTTAACTAATTTTCCCCAATATTTTTCCTTCGCTTTTCCAATGAAAATTGAAGTACAAATTTGATTGTGCTGTTCAAAATATTTCGGCTAATATATTTCTTATACTTGAAGTTCTAGAACATAGTCATTTTGAAGACACAAATATTGTGTATTTTCTGAATTCAATCACTTCAGTTAAAATTTTAAAATTGCTTCCACAATCTGTTTCCAACCAATCATTTTCTACATGGACTCCTTGGCATCCGCCCCTTTCACCAAGCCATCAACTTTGTACCTTCCTTCCCCCAAACCCTTGTCTATTTGCTGTCCCTATATGTTCTTCAATCCTGGATTTCATAGGCTGAAAAACATAAAACTATATAGCAGTTTCAAGAGAGTGACCTTTATTGACTTAACACCTCTGAAATACACTGAAATGTGAGGGGGAAAAACTAACAAAACAATACAATTGAAAATACAGAATATCTGTTATAATTTTTTGCATGTGATTGGTGAATTTAACTCAGTATGACATCCTCCAGGTTCATATAAGTATAAGATGTTCAGTATGTTCACACTCATTCTTTACCTTTGGGTAGTACTACATTGTGTGTATATAAAAACATTTCTTTAACCCTTCTTCCATTTAATGCGCTTAGATTGCTTCCATATCTTTGCTATTATGAAGGAATGTGGGAGAGTATAATATCTATACAAGTTGCAGCTCTAATATTTCTACAATATATAAAAAGTACCGAAACTGCTGAATCACATGATACTTTTATTCCCAAATCTTGGAAGAGGCACTGTATTGCTTTCCACAGTGGTCGCACCATTTCAGAACCTTACCATCAATTTATGAAGGTTCTAGTTGAGCAGAAGTTTTTCTTTTAGGTTGTTAGCTGCCAAACTGCTTATTTGGTGCAGATCTGCTTGTGTTTTTTTGTTCTATTCCCCAAAAAATGCTATCTGTGCAGTGAAAAGTAGTGTGCTGTTATTGAGTTGAGTGTTTTATATATATATTTATGACATCATGTTGACTGGGGTTTTTTTCTAGTATTCCTGTGTCTTTGCTGAGTTTCTTCCTAGGTATTGTAACCTTTATCCAAAGTGGTGTATTAAAGTTTTCTACTATTGTTCTGGAGTTGTTCAATTCTTTGAGTTTGATTTATATAGTGTGAGGCTCTTTCCTTTTGTGTCATCTTGTTCAATTGAACATTTAGCCATTACACGAGCTCTTTTATCTCTGCAAGATTTTGCCTTGATGTCTATTTTATGACAGGCTATTATGGTCACTTTGCTCTTTTATGATTCATATTGTTATTAGGTTCTTTCTAGTCAGTTATATCTGATAACCATATACACAACAAAACAAAACATTGCGCTGTTTTTCGCCCTTCTCAGAATTGTTCCTATGGCCAGAGTCCATTTTTGCAGCTACTGTGTCAATCTTCTTGAAGGTCATCTTTTTTTCGTATTGTTTCTCCACTTTACCAAGTACGATGCTCTTCTCCAGGGACTGGTCTGTACTGAAAGCATATCCAATGATGAAGCCTTGACTTCCTTGCCTCTATGGAACATTCTGATCATACTTTTCCAAGACAAATTGGTCTGTCATTCTAACTGTCCAGAGTAGTCCCAATATACTTCTCTAGCACTGCAGTTCAACTGTACCAATCCTTCTTTAGTCTGCCTTATTCAATGTCCAGCTTTCTTTCTTTTTTTATTTTTCAACACCCAGCTTTCATATGCATGTGAGGTGTTTGAAAATATCATGCCCTGAATCAAGCACACCTTAGACTATAAAATTAAAGACTTGCTTTTCACTACTCTAAAGAAGTGTTGTACAACTGATCTGTCTAATACAGTGCATCATTTGTTCTCTTGACTTTTGCTTCTATAAGCTTGGATTATGAATCCAAGCCAGAAAAATAATTGGTAATGGTAACTTTTTCTCCACTAATCATAATATTACTTACTGGTCCAGTTGTGGAAAATTTGGTCTTCTTTACATTGAACCATAATCCATACTGAAGTCTGAAATCCTTGGTCTTTATCAGAGAATGCTTCAAGGTCTTCTCATTTTCATAATAAAGCATGGTTGTATCAACTGCAAATCACAGATTGCTAACAATCCTTTCTCTAGTGAGGATGCCTCATTCTTCTCCATACAAAAAGCTTCTCTAATGATTTCCTCAACATAGAGAATGAATAAGTATGATGAGTGTCAAAATGTCAAGCATTTTTCTTGATTCTACAATATGAATTAGCCCTTGTTCAGTTCTGGCAAATGCTTCCTGATCCATATACAAATTTTGCATGAGCATGATGAAATGTTCTGGAGTTCCCATTCTCCTCAATGTTATCCATAATTTGTTATGACCCACACTTTCAAATGCCCCGGTGTACTCAATAAAGCACAAGTAAAAATTGTTCTGGTATTCACTGATTTGAATCAAGATCCAAATGGGATCAGAGATGATATCTCTTGTTCCACAACCTCTTCTGAACCCAGCCTCAGCCTCTGGTGCAGTTCCCTGTTGGTTGATCCCTGGAACTTTTGTTGGTTTTTCTTCAGAAAAACTTCACTTGCATGCAATATCAAAGTATTGTTATATGATTTAAACATTCTGCTGCATCAGCTTTCTTTGGAATCGGTACAAATATGGACCTCATCCAGTTAGTTGCCAGGTCCTTCCAAACGTCCTAGCATAGTCGTGAGTGCTTCCAGTGCTACCCCAGTTTGTTCATACATTTCAATTGGTTTCCATCTATTCTTGGAGACTTGTTTTTGGTGAATGCGTTCATTTGCAGCTTGAAGTTTTTCCTTTAACACCAATGGCTCTTATATGCTCTTCTTATCTTCTTCTCAAATGGCAGATTGTCAACTAGGGTTTTGGGGGATTCAGTGACTCTTTGTGCTGCTTCTATCTTCTTTTGATGCTTCCTATATAATTCACTTCTTTGCCAAGTATATTAATCTCTATGCATTCATTTCATTTTTTACTACTTCCAATTGTCCAGGATTCATATTTTGCACATTCCAGGATTCATATTTTGCATATTTCCATTTTTGACCATTAGGACATTTTTGTACTGCTTCTTCTTAACTAGAGTCATGCCCAATCAGAAAATAAAGATCATACAGGTTCCATTCCCAGTCTTTCCTCCATGCATGTAACCATGGTGGACTCCACTCGATGAAAGCAATGCCTCTTCAGCCACATTAGACATGCCTTCTGAAACAAGGGGCTCTTGCTCAAGCGACATCATCAGCAATTTCCTGCTTGTATTTAATAGACTAACAGTGTTTGACAGTATTTCAAAGCTACTCATGAGTTTTCCAGAGGCCATGCCTTTGAAGTGTGTGGGAGGAAGGGGGTGAGTCCTCTTAGTCTGGAAGCTGTTCTGGAAACTTCACAGTGGGGGGCCCTGCTGAAATTTGAAATGCCAGTGACATAGTTTCTACTTGCACCACAATAAGACAAACTTGCAGGCCAGCAGTGGTGGTTTAGACTAAAAATCAAAGAATGAAGAAGGCAAGCTAATAGGAAGCAAGTTTAATTTTGTTTTCTTTGTTTAACTTTTAGACTACTTGTTTCTCTTGTTAATAGCATATGTATATGGGTGTATTTTCTTGTCCATTCTGCTACTCTCTCTGTTCCGTGAATTACACATTACATCCACTAACATAGAATAAAATTATACACATTTATTAATTTGCTGCTGTCACTTTTGCTCTCTTGATTTTTGTGATTTTGCTGTTTGTGTTTTTCCTTACTGAGTCAATTTTTAAGCACTTTTATTGGGGGTTCTTACATCTATTATCACAATCTATACATTCCTCCCATGTATCAAGCACATTTGCACATATGCCGCCATCATCATTTTCAAAGCATTCTCTTCCTACTTTAATTTTATTCATTTTTTGATCATTTTCTTCATCTCTATTAGTGTTCACTGAATATTTTTGGTTTGATTTCTTTGGTATTTATTCATTTTCTTTGAGGCTACTTGTAATTTATTAATCTCTTCTCATTTTTGAATCCATCTCTTCTATCATGAAAACTGACTTCCTCTTGATTTGATATTTCTGTAATTATGCAATTGCTTTGTAATTTTTTTGCTACAAATGTATAATTCTGGTGTGCTTGTGAGTCTTTGCTGTGTCTTTGTTGAAAAGCACTACATTAAATATTTTCAGTCTTGGCATTTTGTTTTATTTCTGGTAATTTGATACCCAGGATGGCCAGTGACAGACTGTTTTTCCAGCACTGTGCTTCTTGCTCTTCTGATGATACTGAGCTCACAAGCCTCAGATATAGGAGTGGGGCACCAGTAACTTAATCCGTGAGGGGCAACTGAAGCTACAGAAAGTAGAACATAGGCTCTACAAAGTAAAGGTAGGGTTGGGTGGAGTAACTGGCTCTGGGTAAGTGAATGGAGACTCTCCTGTCTACTGGTTGCCAGAAGGGCGTGAGGAAGAAGGGAGCATTTCACCTTTCTTCTTGTCAAGCCATCGTTGTGAATGTGTGTAATGGTCCTGAACTCGTGAAACTGGTAATGACTGTGCTGAATAAAGGCACTTCACAATTCTCTCTCTTGTCCACAGAACCTAGTTGGCTAGTTGGTTACTCACTGAGCAAGGATAGTGATTCAAACCTACAAATGGCTCTGTCAGAGAAAGACGAAATAATCTGCTTCTGCAAAGATTTGCATAATGAGAAACCCAAGACTCTAAGGAAGCCTAAAGTTTAGGGAGTAGATGTACACAGACATATTACAGTCTTCCTGTTAATCAGAAACTACTCACGTTCTTTTACTAGTTGACATTCAGATGATTTGTTGGGCCGTTCTAGACAACAATTTAATGAAGACAATCCTAATATCATGTCTATGGAGTCCTGGTGGTGTAGTAGTTAGACTGTGCACTGTGATCTGCACAGTCAAAAGCTCCATTGGAGAAAGACCAGGCTTTCTGCTCCTGAAAACAGTTACTGTCTCAGAAACTCATGAGGGTATGCCATGATTCAGTGTTTAATTATTGCCAGTGAGAAGAAGAAAAGGAGGAATTGGTAACTTTGACCTATTTGAGACACTTAAATTAATGGGAAAAATAGTGTTTGGGGTATCTACATGTTTAAAATGATTACTTTAAAAGCTTTATTTTCTGTCTGGAGGATTCATAAAATACATTTAAGTTGACTTTTGCCAGCTTAAAAGTTTTGTTATATTTGTTAAAATGGGATTGCCACCCTATTTTTCAATTTCCTTTACAAATTTTCTAATATATCTTGTGAAATCTGACAGTTCAAATTCATGGAGATTTAAGTCTAATTACTTTTCCAAAAAGAAGTGTGCATGACTATATTAACAAGCAGGAATATGATGATGATTATAATGAAATCAGTTAGTGCTTACTGATACTTACCAAAATCTGTGCACTTTAGATATTATCATTCAAATATATACCAGAAATAAAACAAAGCTTACTGCTATTAAATAATTTCTGGTTCATAGCTACCTTACTTGGATTTTCAAGACTGTGTATTTTTAGGTGAACAGATAAAATCATCTTTCTCTGGTGGAGCGGCTGCTGCATTTGAATCTCCCCCCTTGAGATGAGCAGCCCAATGGGCTGCCAGGAGTCCTACTTCTTTTATTTAGTACATTAAATCTTTTAAAGACTAGATCTATATGAAAAGAAATAATACCTCTTTAGATTTCATATATCATAATGTAAGAATAATAAAAATGAAATTGAGTTTGCAGATATGGTTTAAGGTATAAAGAGGTCCTTGATCTCTACTTTTCCAGTCCTCCTGTGTCTCAACAATAGAGTGCTCAGTTATGTTTGGAGTTATGGTTGCCAAGTTTTGCATATAAAAATATATGATGCTGATTTAAATTTCAATTTTAGCTAAAGAACAAAATGGATTTTTTAGTTCAAGTAGGTTCTTGGCATTTTTTAGGACATATATTAAAACTATTTGTTGTTTATGTGAAACTCAAGTTTAACTTAGTTTCATATATTTATCTAGGAACCCTACCAGGATTGAGAGACAGGATGGGTACATGTGTGTATTGTAAAGTGAGAGTTAGACGCAAAATAAATGAGGAGGGAGATATATTATAGAAGGCAGAGACCCAAAGAGAGGAATATTAAAAGGGAATTTGACCAAACAAGAAAGGAAAATATTATAATGGAAAGAGAAAAGGAAAGATGTAGTTATAAAAAATACTTGTTTTTATTTATTTATGACTTATGTGCCTTGACCTTATTATGTGATGGGTTAAGGTACTTTCTATGGACTGTCTATGTCTCTGGTATGATTAGAAAGCATATACAACTATGTCTTATAAATGATGTCACCTCTGGTCAATTATTTTAGCTATTCTTCTTGTGGGTTTTCCTTTTGGCTATTAACTATAAGGCCGTCAATTTGAAAAGAGCAGGCACTGCACAGAGGGAAGCAGATGCCTCCTTCTCCCTAATCATTTACAGTCCAGGAAACTCATGGGGGTAGTCCTAGAGGGTTCCTATGAGCCAGGGTAAGCAAATGCAAGAATCATGAAAGAAGAGAGGCAAAAAGAAATTACATACAGAGGTAAAAATGGAAGTTTTAGCTCAGGCCTCTTCAGAGAGACCATGGTGGGAAGAAGAAACTGGCACAACTTACTCTAAAAGTTTAAAGACAACACCTTCAATCCAAGAATCTGTAATCTAGCACAGCTTGCCATCAAGTCAGAGAATCCATAGAACAAAGCTAGCATTACAAAAAATGCTGTCCAGTTCTTTATGGACAGAACACCAATATCCACAGCACATGAATATGTCACCAACACAGTGGTCACACTTCCAAGATTTCAACACATGAAAAGCAGCAGCCCAAAACATTACAGATTGAACAGAGAAACAATCAAAAAAATAAATTCCTCACACACATACACCACCCTATAAAAGAGGGGGAAAGGAAAATATCAAACACAAACGGAGATGACAGCACTACCCTACAATTAGAATTTCATTGATTGTTCATGGAATCAGTGTGCCCCTAAAAAGATGAAGAGTAGCAGAATGGATCACACACTCACAGACAAAAACAGACTAAGAATCAAATGTTGGCAAAAAATTTACCAAGCTAACAGCAATGAAACTTAAAAAGATCATTTTATTGTGGACTCATAGAACTTTTATCACAATCCATACATGCATCCATTATACACAAAGCACTTTTTTACATTTGTTGCCATCATTCTCAAATGATTTTCTTTCTATTTGATATTGGCTCCTCCTTTTTCCACTCCCACCCTACTCTCCCCTCCTTCATGAATCCTTGATAATTTATAAATTATTATTATTGTTATATCATACACTGTCCAATGTCTCCCTTAACCCACTTCCCTGTTGTCTGTATCCCAGGGAAGAGGTTATATGTAGATTCTTATAATTGGTTCACCTTTCCTACTTCACCTTCCCTCCATCCTCTTAGTATCGCCACTCTCGACACTGGTTCTAAAGGGATCATCTGACTTGGATTCCCCATGTCTCCAGTTCTTGTTTGTACCAGTGTACATCCTCTGGTCTAACCAGATTTGTAATGTAGAATTCAGATCATAATAGTGGGAGGAAGAAGCATTTTAGGACTAGAGAAAAATTGCATATCCATTGTTGCTATACAGTACTCTGACTGGCTCTTCTCCCTGCAATCCTTCTGTAGGGGGATATCACTTCCCCTGTAGATGGACTTTGAGTACCCAATCTGTACTCACCCTCATTTATAATTATATAACTTTTAGTTCTTTGATGCCTGATACCTGATCCCTTTGACACCTCATGGTCACACAGGCTGATGTGCTTCTTCCATGTGGGCTTTGTTGCTTCTGTTTATCTTCAAGCCTTTAAGATTCCAGATGCTGTGCCTTTTGATTGCAAGGCTTTTTCACCACATTTGCTTATGCACACATTTATCTTCAGCGATCCCAATGGGAAGATGGGCACACAATGTTATGTTTCTATGTTCTTTGATGCCTGATCTTTTTGACACCTGGTGGTCACACAGGCTGGTGGTCTTCTTCCATGTGGGCTTTGTTGCTTTTTAGCTAGATGGCTGCATGATTATTTTTAACCCTTTAAGATCCCAGCGCTATATCTTTTGATAGCCAGGTACCATCAGCTTTCTTCACCACATTTGCTTGTGTACACATTTGTCTTCAGTCATTGTGTCAGGAAGGTGAGCATCAAGGAATGCCAATAATAGAACAGAGTGCTTTTGCATTGAGAAAGTACTTGAGTGGAAGCTCAGTGTCCATCTGCTGCCTTAATTCTAACCCTATATGTGTATGCACGTAGCTCTATTTCCTCATCATCATATATTAATATACTTACCTATGTTCATGCATGTATTTAGACCTCTGTAAATGCCTTTTGTCTCTCAGTTCTTTCTTCTATTTCCTTTTATTTTCCTCTTGTACCACTATCATGTTATCCTTCATTTGGGTTTCAGTGGTTTCTCTCTGTTATATATTCTTGACCAATCCCTTTCAGGTCCCTCACAGCCACCTTGCCACTGATTTTGGATCACTTGTTTTTCCCTTATCCTTGGGATGGTCAACACCACCTCTTTTCCTCCATGGAGCTTTTTAAAAGAACAATTTACAAATTAAAGAAATACAATTTCAAAATAGACGCTTTTGTCTCTTCTCAACTTGACAAATAGGATATCCGGGGTTTATGGTCTGCATAAAGTATTGACAGAAAAATATGCATATATTTATATGCAGTCAGCACAAATATTCCAATAGATAAAGTGCTTAGATATATTTACTTACTTGTATGTATAGTTTATTTTCATTCTGTTTTGCTTCTCTGTCTAGTTTATTGATTCAGGGAAAATAAAAGCAGGAAGTGTGGAAACCTTAGGGTTGTCACTTAACGAGTTTTAAATATCTATTGTCTCATCATAAAGGAGTATTTCATGGAAATCTGAGTGTCAGATAAGTTCAAAATCTCATAGCACTGAGAAGTTGATGCTTCCTTGGAAATATTTTTATAGTAGCTAATAAATCTGTTCCCATTCCAAATTTGTAAAATACCATTAGTTCATACTCTCCATTACTGTATCCATTTATGTTGTAGGCAAACATTGTTAAACCCAGCCATTGATTTGGCATTCTTTTTCATGAATGAAAATATTCTATTCCACTATAAGTTACAGAATTTCAGTAGATCTCTCTTTGTCAAAAGTCGCAATTAATTGCCTTTTCTCACTTGTCTGCTACATCTCTCTTAATCCAATGTATTAAAGTGTATTAAAATAGAGGCATCTCTCTTTCCTAACTAGAGTTCCTTTGAATTGAAAGTGATGCAATGACAGTGTGCTTTGAAAAATAGTGTTATTAGTTATATTGTTGCTTATATATATTGCTATTGTTAAAGAAATACAAAACCTATTTGAATATAGACTTGATCAACACAAAGAATTTCAAAACTTCTCAGCAGTGCTACTGCAAAAATAGTGTTTTAACATAAAAACACTCTAAAGCCATGGTATCAAAAGTATAGTAAAGACTGTTATAATTTAAAGGTTCAATTAGATGGTGCTTCCTTCAGCTAAATTTGAGATATGAGTTCTTTAAATGCAAATTCTCTGAAAGATGTTTCTCTTAGGTGTTTTGAGATTTCAGAATTTAGCTATAAGGAATACTGGTGGTCTGATATTCCTTTAGAATTTGCCCACATTTGAAAAATAGGATTTCTTTGTCCAGTGGCTTCAACTAAACAATGTTTTTGGGATTCCATTTCAGTAGTTCCATATGTTCTGCAAATTTGGTGATATTTTATTGGAAATAAACATGTATCCCTCTTAGATTCAAAATAAAAGATACCTTGGAAACATCTCACTGATGACTTTGGATGCAACATTGACAAGTACATATTCTACCTCCTTATGGACTTCTCGTTAATCAAAGTAAATAATACTTTACTAAAATATTTTCTGAAAAGGGACAAAGCTAATTACAAGAAACATTATCCTAAAGTGAATAATTGATTTGGTTTGAGGTGTTTTGATAAGAGAAGGCAACACATATGTGAAAAACTCCAATAGATATTGAAGAAAGAAAACTCAAAATAGGAATAGAGAGCATGGTTTTTAGGAAAACTTGGTGGTATTTGACGTTTTATCAAGTATAAATAATGCCCTAGGGAGAAATTACCACAAAGTTATAGTAATGAAGACCAGTGATTTATTCTGCATATGCAGCAAAGAGAAAACAGCCAAAATACCAATAATATTGCAAAACTGACCATGCCTGTTGTAACTGCATAAATTTCAACTCATGGGAACCCTGCGGGCCTTGTCCGTCAGGGGCAGCTGGGCGGCAACAGGGGCCTCGGTGTACTATAGCTTCAGCTGGTTCCGCTGCCTCAGCGGCTGCAGCTGGGTGTACCGGTCGCAGTACACCACCGCTGCTTGCTTCATGAACCCGAGGAACTCCTGGGTCTCAAACAGCAGGGGAATGTCCAGCATCATGTAGCGGTAACCCCGGAGGAAGCAATTGACGGTCTCCAGCGTTTGCTTGGTGATCGCAGGGTGTGTGCTGGTGTTGAGGAGACGTCGCAGGTCAGCCTGTTAAAGATCACGTCCCCCAGAGCCACCCGGTTGATTTTTCCTACTGTCCCTATTCCCCCTAATTCCAGCTGGAATGCAGAGGTAAGTTTATGATTATGAAATAAAAGCTGAACAGTACCAGTTTGTCATTCTTATGTGGGTCATGTTTCTGGACACAAAGCTATTAGAAATTTCAAAACACTTAAAAATTTTTAAGGTTTCTAAATCCTCTCTTTGCACTCACATGATGCTAAATCTCAATGCATCCTATTGGTGTGGGCAAGGGCAAGAAAAACTGACTGGCACCTAAAAAATGGTGGAGTTAGACTCAACATTTCCTAATAACAGGTCTCTACGCAAAGGACCTTTGAAAGAGCACAACCTGTTTAAAGGATAGGGAGTTCTCAGCAGTTCTGTCTGAAGTCATGGAATAAATGATAGACTTTCGGAATCTTGAATCCTTGTCATTTGGAATGTTACAAAGGGGTATATTAATACATTAAAGAATAGATATGCTTTTAAGATTTTGATACTTAAGTGGCTCCTTCAATGTTAAATTTTGAGGATTTCAATCAATGCCACAACATGTTCGAATTGTGGAAAGGGAAACAAATTTGCTATGTAAATTCCAACCCAACTCCAAAAGTTATATCACTACTTCAAAAAGAAAAGTTCCTTTTCCCTAGCCTGGATTGTGGCAGTATCTCTGTCATTGCAGCTCATAATCTAAATGGGAACTGGCCTGCCAGGAGGACTATAGGACTCTACCCCCACCAGGCTGGGTCCTGGTAAGCTGAAAGAAGAAATAGCTTCCTGTTTCAGTGCTTTAGAAATAATGTATGAGCAGATTGCCCTAGCAAGGGGTGGTCAAGGGAAAAATGTGGGCAAAAGTTCCTCAAGAATTTCATTTGTATCCACTTAACCTTTTCATGTATTCAGTGAGGATATCCACAAAATTTCTAAACTGACCAGATTCCTATTCTAATTAGAAATTCTTATTGTATAATTGACTTCTGCTATCATATACCTTTTAGTTGTAAATGTTTCCCATACTATCAATGGTCACATAGAAAAGGGTTTGCTGTTGTTGTTGTTGTTTGGAACCACTTTCAAGGTTTGGTGAAATACCATCCTTTTCAAGTATCAACACCAAATTATGCCCCTGCATTTTGTTTGTGAGAAAGGCCACTTAGAGGTATTTCTGGTCTCGTTTCTAAACAAATCCACATACCTTTTAGGCAAAATCCAATTTTCTCTTCTAATCCTGGTAACCATTACCCTGTTTCCTTGTTTCCGTAAAGGTGGTTATGCAGTATTTGCTCTTTTAGGACTAATCAATTTGCTCATATTTTCAAGATTCATAATGGCATGTGCCAATTTTGTTTCTCTTCATCTTTTATTCTACATAATTTTGTTCATTGTCTGTCAATGGACATTTTGGTTATTGGGAAAAGTACTGTAATGGATATCAGTGTACAGATTTGTTTTTCTACTTTTCTTTATATACCTAGGAGTGTAGATCATACTTTTTGTTCAAGTTTTTGAGGAACTGCAAACTATTCTGAAGAAGCTGTATCATTTTACAGTCCCACCTACATGAATCTGTAATGGATAAGGATTTCAATTTCTCTGAAACCTCACCAACACCTATTGCTCTCGTTATAAAAAGAAAAAGAGAAAACACTAAAAAAAAAAAAGTCTACTCTCTTAGGTTTTCCAGGCTCTAAATCTTTATAGGAACAGAACATCTCACCTTTTCTCTTGTGGTATAACTTGTGGGTTCAAACCACAAACCTTGCAAATAGCAGGCAAAGGTGTCACTCACTATGCCATTCGAGCTCATATAAAACCAAGCCTTGCAGCACTACTGATTCATGTGGACCCTATAGAACAAGAAAGTTTCAAAGACTGTAATTCATTACAGGAATACAAAGCCCCATCTTTATTCCGTGGACTTGCTGGTGATTTCAAGCTGTTGGTATTGCACTTAGCAGACCAACTCAAACACTCCTCCTGCAGGGCTCCATAAAGCCATCAGAATATACAAAAAGTGAAAATCAGTACAAGCATTAAGTTTTAATAAATATGCTCTCGATCATTTTGATTATTTTTCAAATAATTTGCAGTAAAACTATTTGCAGTAAAACTATTAGTCATTGATCCACCAGGCTAGAAAATGGACAAAGACAATTGTTATTTGCTACTCTCTATATAAGGGGGTATCCCCTAATAAACAGAATTGTGCTGGACTAAGCAGAGCTTTTATAGTACGCACCCTACCCCCACCCCACGAGGTGAGCATGGAGAAACTCACTCTGAGTTAGTGCACCTAGCAGCATTACCATTACCTGAGAAGTTTCTCTCTGGTCACAATGAATTTTTTCAGAAAAGCAGTTTCATTAGAAATCACTTTTTTGTGATGGCAGATTTAAGAGAACAGTGTGTAGCTGTGAGATTTTGTTTCCTAAGGTGAAAAAAGTGTTGCTGAAACTGTTGTGAGGTTAAACACAACTTACAAGGACAGTGCTATGGATAAAATCATTTATGATTGGCTTTATCCTTTCATCAATTTTTGATTGATGAAAAATCTCATTCTGAACATCCTTCAACTTCTTGAATGAACAAAATGCAGATTTGTGTGCATTTGGAGTTTATTTTACCAGGTCAGAATGTTAATCAAGCTTTATATTAGGAGCTTCTGAAAAGATTGCATAAAATGTGGGACAAAAAGGCCTGATTTGTAGGAGACAGGGGACAGGTTTTGCCACCATCACAATGCACCTACTCACACAGCCATTTCAGTGTGCCAGTTTGGGGCAAAAAAAAAATGCATGCCTCTCTTGCCCTACATGCCTTCCTTGATTTTGTTCCATGTGACTTATTTTTGTTTCTGAGAATGAAGAGGGACATGGAAGGAAAACTATTTGACAGCAAAGTAGAAAGAAGAAGAAAAATTAGGGAGGTGTTGTGGGGCATCCAAACAAGTAAGTTTGAAAAATGTTTCCACTAAAGAATGGAATTGCAAATTTGAAAAATGTAATGAAGAACACTGCGAAGGCAATACGTTTGTTTTGTAAATATATATAGCATATAATATATTATATATTAATTATATATTATATTTATATTATATTTCTTTGAAAAATGCTTTTGAGGGGTTTGCATCCTTGTATATGTCTTTGTTCTAAAAAGAATACACTTGGACTAGAACTTTCGGTGAACACTAATTAATCCATTTTTGTTGTGTGTAAACTGCGTTTCCATTCTCCCAGAATTGTCAAGGTTACTTTGGCAGGTTATTGGGCAGAAGCTTGTTAGACACTAAAAATAGTCTCTGAATTTACATCAAAGCTCAAGATGGAGTGAGAGCTCTCATTGAAGATTGTCACTTTCCACAGATGAAGTTTAAATTTTAGGTTTTAGCACAATAAAATGTTGCTTACCACTAAACCTCTGCCCATTGTCCTGAAGCTAATTCTACCTCATAGCAAGCCTCTCAGGATTTCGACAGTTGCACATTTTTATGAACGCAGATAGTCTCATGGTTTTGCTACGTAATTGCTGGCAGGTTTCAATGCCAACCTTCACATTAGCCGCACAATACTTATGTGAAAGCACCACGTGTCCCAGTGTTAGTACTGAGGTTCACAGATCCATGAAAGTGTCATTATTAATGTTTTCTGGAAAGTATGTATGTCTTATACACATTTCAAAATTTTCCAATTCCCTTGTTTCCCCTAGTACATGTACAAAAAAAACTCCATATATTTAAGCTTTCCAAGTTTTCAAAGTTTTAACTTTTCAAATGGTGCTGATTAATAATTTTTAAAAAGGTTAAATATCATCAAGATAGAGTCTGCTAAATGTAATATTGTACAATGGAAATTTAATTTGTAGTTATATTTCCATACTGGTTTTTCCTATGGTTGTCAATTTTATAGACATATTTGCATAAAGTTAATCCTAGTGGAATGATGGTGCATAAAGAATGTGATTTGACTTTTGTCTCTTGATTTCTGAAATACATCTTGAAAGTTCTCAAGTGATAGAGGTGACTTTGTTTTCCCAAATAAGTGCAGATGAGTTTGGACACACTGACAACTAGCCCCAGGAGAGACAGGGAACATGATGCAGTCAAGCATGCATATTCATTGATCCAAGCAAGCATTCACTTGCACTGAGGACACAATAGTGACTCTGCATTCCTATAAAAGACTGAACAGACTCAGTTTGTTATCCTGGATTGGGAAGAGGGTGGCATGTCCTCAGAGGCAATAGAAATATTGAGGTTATACTTCTTCCAGAACATCTCTGTGTCTCTTTCAGTCTTTCTTGCTTATAGTAAATATTTTATTGTAAGTATAGATATACCCCCTTAGTCTTTCTAGTAACTATAGAAAGTGACTATGCCCATGGGGAGTAGAGAAAGCCAGCAGAGTTTGGTATTTGCCTATTTGGAGATCTAGAAGTAAAAGAATCCAAAGTTGTGAAGACTCAGTTCTGGGCATCGGGAAACATGGAGATATAGTTGTATCATGTGCCATGGGGCGTCCATAGTTTATAATGTCAGCTAAAACCCTGGATGAGCAGGATAAGAAAAAGAAAGTCATGTGTGGATAGCTGGTGTTGAGGTAATGAGAAATGAGAGTAGGGATATGAATTTTGTAAGTATTTTAGAAATTGGCTTTATATAAGCTTCTAGTGACACAGAGATTATACAAAATGATTGTTCAGGAATGACTATTAAATTTGGATATAACTACCATTTTATAAACAAATCATAAGTAAAAGAACAGGAAAATAAATAGCATATAAATTTATAAATATATGGATAAACAGTTTAATAACCCAGAATCTATTGAGTCCCCACTATGAGCAATATATATTTTGGGCTTTAGGATCCTTGAGAGTACAGTAGAACACATTTAATGAAGACATTGTCCTTGCAAGGCAGATAAATCAAAATTAATAGAGCAGCTAACTATAAAAGATATTATGATATATTGCATTTTTCAGACAATAAGATGCACCTGACCTTAAGACACATCCAGTTTTTAGAGTAGGGAAACAAGAAAAAAAATTCTGAACCAAATGATGCCAGTATACTAAAAAAAATTATTAAAATAAAGCAAAATTCGGTAATATTTAACAGCATAAACTTAACAGTAGTGTTAAGAACTATTATATAATAAAAGAACCATTATCACTCTCATTAACAAATGATGGGAGGTGAGCGCTGTGCTAATCATGTGATCTGACATTGAGACTCCAGGAGGCGGGACTTTCCCAAAATACACAGCAATCCACAGCCTGCAAACAGCAGCAGACAGTAGAGGGCGCGTGAGAGCATGGGATCGTAAACAAATGCTCTGAGGTACTACGCTGTCGGACCCCGCCCCCCACTTTGGGAGGCGAAAAAGTGCGTCCTGTGGTGCAACAAATATGGTATGTTGATATGTGCTGCAAGTTCTAGTAGAACTTCTAAGACTAAGAGTTTCGTCACAGACAATAAAAAGAGACACTATCAGATTGAGTTCGAGCTCGTGGAGAATGTTTTATTTTATGGTTACTTTGAACGACGTGCATTTGTTTATAGAAGCACTCAATAGCATTCGGTTGATTCTGACTCATGACACAATAGAGCAAAGTAGCACATCGGTGAATTTGCAAGGCTGTTACTCTACAGTTGTGAAAGCCTCATCCTTCTCCCTTGGAGACGTTTTCTAACTACTAATCTTGTGCTTAGCAGCTCTTAAGGAAAAGGGAACAACCAGTGACAATGTATTGAACTTGTATTGAAATCATAATATGTGTTGGATTTTAAGTGAAGTAGCAGCAAGCATGTTGTGCTTGCAGATAAGGTCTAGAAACGCTCATTCATTAGATATCTACTCTCCTTTATACTATAGTGTATTTTAAAAAGTACTGTACCAACCATCTTTGTCTATTGATTTCAACATGCCTCTTTCCTGCTCAAAATCTTTACTGGGGGACCACTGATTAAAACCAAAATTCCAAATCCTCCCACCACATTTTAAGATTTCCTTTATTTTACCTTCTCTACTTATTCCCTCTGATAACTGCATTTTCCTAATAGGATATACTCTTTTCATTTCAGATCTCAGCTGTATTTCTTATACTGTTCGTCTGCTTGAAAATGTTCCTGCAAAGTCAATCCAGATGAAAGTGAATAAAGCTATTGCTGTAAGGGTATATGCTTTTTTACAAACCAGAAAATTTGTATTTTAGCTAGTGATATTTGATGAAGGATTTTTTTTCTGTTGGTTTTTGGCAAGGATAATAATTCATGAAATCTCATATTTAAAGGGCATTCTATTATATATGATGATAGTACAAAAATACTACTTTTTCAGTTCATGCATGCACAGGCTTATTTCTAACAACATGTATTTGAAAATATTTCTGTGATCAGTGAATAGATAAAGACAAATTGTTTATTCAATTACAATTTCTTACAACCTTCTAGGGCATATTAGATCTGTTGTGCAGGGTTTCTGAAGTTGTAAATCTTTACGGGAACATATAGCCTCATACTTATCCTGTGAATTTGCAGGTGTGTTGAATTGAAGGCCTTGGGATTAGCATCCCAACTCTTAATACATGGCACAATTTGGTATCCTTAACATGTTAGGTTGTCTATAAAAAAGGAAATAAAATAAAATAGTAACTTGCTCAACTAAACTAGGGCCTGGAGGCATCTACCGATTACTGCATTAGTTAAAGTCAACACAGAGAAATAAGCTCTCTGATGACAGTTTGTGGGAATTCCCCAGGGATATAATAGATTTTTTTAGAAGAACACAAGACGTTCACATGGGAGTATTATGAAGAAGTTTCAAGAAAATAAAAAAAATGGCATCAATTGGGAAAAGGCCTGGAAAGTTGAGCTTAGAAATCTTTTCCACCACACTAATGTACTAACTCATGCTTCGTGGGTAGCACTGCTTTCTGAGAAGTATTCCCTTGCAAAGCCTTCCCCATCCCTCCAACACCTTGCTCTGATCCCTTCAGATTACTTTGTGTTCTGAAAACTAAAAGATTATATTAAAAAAATAACAGTTTGACACTTTAAAGGATGACCAAACTGCCATTTTAATATGGAGTGAATTGAACTTCATAGGATCCATGGGGTGAAGGGTTTGAAACATAGAAATATCATACTCTTAAGTGTATACACCAGAGGAAGAATCTATCAAGAAACAATTGCTTCACAATGTGGTATGTGTAATTTTTATTAAAATTTTATTTGGATTTTATAGCTTTTTTTTTAACAATCCACACATCAAATATATCAAATGCATTTGTACATATGTAGCCCACCACTTTCAAAACATTTTCTTTCTGCTTATACCCTGGGTATCAACTCTTTTTTCCCTCCTTCCCTCACTCTCCCACCCTCATGGACTCCTGATAAATGATAACTTGTTACTATTTTCATATCTTCCACCATCTGCTGTCTTCCTCTACCCAAGTTTCTGCTGTTTGTTACTCTGGGGACAGTGTGTGTGTGTTATATGTCAATCATTGTTGATTTCCTTTTCTCACCCTTCTCCCCTCACCTTCCCCCTAACTCATGGTATTACTATTTTCATTAATGTTCCTGAGGGGCTTTTCTGTCCTCGATTCCGTGTGTCTTATCTACACCACAGTACATGCTTGAGTCTATCCAGATATGTAAGGTAGAAATGGGGTCAGGCTATTGAGGGTGAGGAAGCATTAAAAAGCTTCAGGGATATTGGGAGTACCCTTGCTAATGCATTCCTTTCTTATGACCCTTCTGTGAGGGAATGTACCACTGTCTACAGATGGCCTTTGGGTCATCATTTACATTGTTACATTTGTTTGTTTTGGATCATCTGATGCCTGATACCTGATCCAGAATATATATATATGTATATATATATTTATATATATTGTGGCATCACTGCCCTGGAGTAGGAAGCCCAGCCTTGCTCCTGGAGAGCTGCTGCTGGATTTGAACCTTCAGTCCAGTGGGTCAGAGTCCCACACACAACCACTATACCACCAGGGATAATCCCAGAATATTTATTTAACAAAATTTCTAGAATTTTTTAGCTACATCTTTTGACTTATTATTGGATAATCTAATTTAAATTATTTTTTATATATTGTTATTGATAATAAATAAAAGTCTAGTGTCTCATAAATTCAACTCTCTTGATGGGGAATTTGTTACTCTACAAAGCATTGTAACTTATTTCTGTGATGAATTAATATTTTCTCAAAAAATTATGTGGAGTCCCATAACACTAACAAATATTTAGTGATCAATTTATGATAGAATTTTCAATTACATGGAGGAGAGATTAAAACAATAGCAAGTTACTATTGTACTTCAACAAAATTGAATTAAGAGACAATTGCCAAATGTTGAAAAATGTATGTTTAAAGTCATTAAATTAAATTTCTATCTGGGCTATGAAGTGATAGACATTCACTTATCTTCCTTTGAAGATTTCTATTGTGTTTGGTATTGTGAAAAGTCAATGTTTGGGAAAGGGATTTATTATTATTAACAAATTATTCTGGTATGTACTACAAACATTGTCATTAATTTAAATAGGAAAAAAATCAAACAAACTTGGTAGAGGAAATTATACCTAAATGAAATGTTCGTGAATTATATGATCAGTTAAATATGCAATTTTTCCTGATTCAAATAATATTAATTTATTGGAGACCTCATAGTAATTCAAATAAGGGCTGGATGAGTGGCAAGTTTAGTGTATCCTTTACAAACTGTGATCACTTTGTTCATGGAATAGAAATTTCAGTTAATAAGAACTATGCAGGGATAGAGTGATATTTTCATAATATGTAAAAGAGGTAGCAGCATATACATTATAATATAAATTCTGTTCAAAGTAATTTATTTGCTGAAGTGCACACATGATTTCGTAACAATTGCAAATATAACTGCCAAATTCGTGCTCTAAAAAATCTACTAAATAGCGCATTAATAAGCATGTTCAACCTTTCAACAAAAGGTTTAAACCCCATAACACAGTTGAAAAGTATTGAGCTCCTTTAATAAACTACTCTGTCTGAGAGTTGGGTGATATTTTAAGGCAATGAATAGAGGTGACTGAAGATCTCCCTCATTGCTTGTACAAGCTTTGTTCCCTAAGGACAGCCTTAGTGTAGGATGAATCCAATCACGAGAGTCTAACTTAACAGAGATTTTAAATACCCATGAAGTTCACTATTCGCTGATGAAAGCATTGTATACTCTTGAGGTACGTGTCGTACTATTGTGACTAGGTGCCAGCTCGTTGGCTCTGAGTTATAGGAACACTGTGTATAACAGAATTAATGAGTATCTGGTCCTGTGCTATCCTCAAAGTCCTTGTTTTTTGAGCCCATTTTTGGGGTTACAATGACAATTCATGTCCTTGACAATGTTCCTCAATCTCCTTGAACTTCTACTTTGCACTAAGCATGTAATCCTTTCCATGTAGTGGTCAATCCTGATTACATATCCTAAGTACATGAAACAAGTCTTGCTACAGTCATTTCTAAGAAACATTCTGCCCATACTTCTCCCAATACAATTGAAAGTTTCATTTCCTCTTCTAGTAGTACACAGTACTTTCCAAATTCTTCATTGACTACAAAATTCAAGTGGGTCCATAATTCTTTAGTCTTTATTCACTGTCTAACTTTCCCAGCAATGTCAGTTGCTCGAGAGTTAAGAGATGTAAAACAACTGTTTTAGGAAAGTTAGCTTTTATTTCCTGAAAGATTTTTGGCTGAAAGCTGAGTATCCACTGATATAATATGTTAGATAGAGTCTAAGTCAATTTAATAAGAAATCAGATCCTGAAAGTAGGAAGAACTCATTATTTACTTCTGTCAAGAATACTATACACCTGTGCTTCCCAGATAGAATGTACAAAAATCAAATATACTCCATCTATCGAAAGAGACAATGGAGAAATTCAATATCAGCAACTAAAATCAGGCCAGGCACTGAGTGTGGAACAAACCGTAAGTTTATCATGTATAAATTCAGCTTGAAGTTAAAGAAAATTTAAACAAGTCCAGTAGAGTAAAATCTAACATTGATTAAATCACACTTGAATTTTGAGGACATAACAAGAACAGATTTGCTGCACTGAATACTAATGACAGAAAACCTGATTAACTGTGAAAGGACATTAAGACCATGGGACACAATAAGGTGGGATCATGGGGGAACCGACCAAAAGATGGATGTCTAGCACCAACCAGGGGAAAAAATAACAGAAATGTGGGTGAAAAGAGACAGTGTACAGGATGACAAATAGCAATAATAATGTATCAAGGGTTCATGAGGGTAAAGCAGGGGAAAAAAGAGAAGCAGATACCAAGGGCTCAAATGGCAAGCAAATGTTTTGAAAATGATGATGGCAACCTATGTACAAATGTGCTTGATACAATTGATGTATGTGTTGTTATAAGAGCTGTAAATAAATATATATATACACATATACACACATATATATTATCATACATGAAGAAGTCAAAAGGTGATTCAAAAGACATGAAAGAATTAAAAGACCAAAGTGATGTCAGAATAAACTCAGAAACGTTCTCTTAATTATACATTGGTTAAGGAAAATTGAGTACATGATAAAATAAAGGAGCTTAAAAAAATTCAACGGGCAGCTTGAGAAAGCAAAGTCAAATATAATGAAATATGCAAAGACCAAAGTTAGAATACCAAAAAGGAACACTATCTTAAATGGAAAGAATTCAAGGAAAAAATTCCAACTTTATATTCCAAGATATAAAGTTTTATAGCAAAATATGGAATGGTACACAGGAAGTGCTAAAAGAAGATGGAAAGAATACACAGAATTATTTATGCAAAATAATCAATTGACATATAACTATCTCAAGAGGTAGAAAATTAGAAAGCACCAATGGTGCTGAAAAAGAAATCCTGAAAGCATTAAACAAAATCAAGGCTCCAGCAATTGATGGGGCACCAACTTCACCATTTCCACAATCTGATGGTGTAGTTACTCATCTTTACCAGGAAATTTGGAACACAGCTACTTGGCTGACTGGTTACTCTCATATATGTTATGTTTGAGCCTGCTATTGCAGATCCACTGTGTCAATCTAATTCGTCTCAGGCAAACATTAGTCTAAGTGATAGTCTTTGCTCTCCAATAATTTAAAGAGGTCTTCTGCAGCAGCTAGTCTAAATGCAATTTTCTCAATCTATATCCTCTACTTTTCCAGATATTGTGTTCAATAACTCAAAGCCATGGCTACACAGAACTCTTAGAAAATATCTATAATGAATCACTTAAGGAAGTTTAACAGGTTATAATACAGGTGAGAAATACGTACTAAATAGTGAGTCAATAAGCATATGTCGCAAAGTTCTTTCAGGGCTTCTAATAAATGATCAAATGGCATTTCACTCCACTGTAAGCTTAACCCCAAGGGCCCTAAGTTCTAGCTCTATGGGTCTACTCCAATTAAGTGTCTAGGGTTACCCCATTGCATTAGCCGGCTTCTTGCCTCAAAGTACTTACCTTTACTTTCTCTGAGGGTTGGAAATTCCTCAATTCTGCCATGCTCTGTATCCTGATTTTGTTGCTGTTGGTGATCATTTTTGCTAGTCATCGGATTTCACAAAATCTTCTGGTTCAAGGAAGTTCACTGTGCAGGAATCTCCAAGTCCAGAGAGTCCACTCCACTCCTGGCTATTGCTAGTAGTGAAATTCCTTCGCCAGCTTCTCAAAGGGCTCATTTTATACCCAGAAGGCTAGCAATCACCATGTAATCTGTTAAAAATCACTCATAAGTTAATCTTCTCAGATCTTTTACTAGTAACTATCCAGGAACAATTTGATGGGAGTCACAGACACTTTGGTCAGAAGAGCTACATTAAACAGTTCACTGCTTCTTTAGCAATATACCCTTTGATTTCTTGACTGCTGCTTGCATGAGCATTGGTGATATAGAAGCAAACTGAAATTCCTGATGACTTGGATCTTTTCTCTGGTTACCATGATTCTGTCTCTTGTTCAGCTGTGAGGATTTGAGTACTGTTTACTTTGAGCTGCAATCCCTACCGTAGCCCTTGATTAGCAGCAACAAGTGCCTCAAATATTCCTTGCTTTCAGCAAGCAAGGTGTGACAGTCATGTACTATGGTGCCAATCTGATTAAGAGTGCAGGGGTGGAGTCTAGCCTGTCACTCTGAAGATAACCAGTGAGGCCTCTGTGTGGGCATGGCTTTCTCAGCAAATTCTGTGAAATATCGCGATATTTCCCCATTGAGATGAGAGACCATCAACTCAGGCCTTGCCATGCTTGACTGATAAGACAACATGAAAGCATGCTGATAGATCCTGAAACCTGGGGGAGCAGGAGGAGAAGCCACATGGGCTTGCCCTGATGGAATCAGATCTCTGGAGCTGGAGAAGCCATGTGGAGTCTCTGCCAGTGCCGGGGGCCACTGACTCTGTACCCACTGGCCTGTGATTTTCCTGGCATCATTGCATGTGCTTCATGAGTCTGAAGAGGACTTTATTGACTGGTATCAGTCATGTGGACCAAGATCAGATATATGACCTTGGACTAGACTGGGTTGAAATGCTTTCTCAATGTTCCATTCCTCTTATATATAAACCTTTCCCTTATATGTATAGGCATGCTTATGAATTTGTTTCTCTAGTCTACCCAGACTAACACATTATGGTACCAAGAGTGGGGTACTGGAGAAATAAATCATAAAGATGGAGAGTAGATGTTTGTTTGACTTCTGCCTTATGATAGTGTTTCTTTTTTGACTTGTCAGAAGTCAGATATGTCCTTGCAGTTTATTGAGATGTTTTCTGGAAATAAGATGGGAGGTTAAAGTTTGATTATTTTGTTTGGATGTTGTCTTTAGTTATTCCTCTGTGAAATGGCAAAAATGTATGTTGCTGATGTATATTTTGAGCTTGGGGGTAGAAGTCTCCATTTTTATGTCTCATAGGCCATGTTGCTTGGGGAAGGTGGCTGACAGAGGGTCGTGAGTGCCCGACAGAAAGCACGGATCTGTTTTGGTGCCTTCAGAGACCCATTTCCAAGTTTCTGTGTAAATAGAATAATTTAGATAAGCTAAATAAGGATTGAACTTGACTGTTTTGACAACTGCATTTAGTATCTGATTCTACATTGTTTACACTGATTTCTTATGCTTACTATTGTAGATATAGGATATATAGAAATGCTATTGTGAAGCATGAAAATAGAGTTTGTAAATCCACTTGCCTCAAGTCATTAATTTGACCTCTAGGTGGGTTTAGAACACACCTTCAAAGACTACTCTGAAGAGATTAGTCCCACCCAGTGTTTTTGAGTACTCAGGATATTTTCATTCTGAGAGTTCTATCTGAGGGCTGGATTGACAGATTGAAGAAGGAAGAACTCTGCCTTTTGGAAAATTTTGAAATAGTGGTTTCTGCCAGCAGCTGGAATCTGGAACCATGAAGAAAACTCCTCTCTGGGATCGAATGTTAAAGGAAACCTGTGCAGGTGAAACCCTTGCTAGGTGACCACCTTGATGGAGTAATGCAGCAGTAAAGAGATGGCCTGAGTTTGGCCACTGACACCCATGGACTTGGTTCACAGAGAATAGAGAAGATAAGAGCAGGCTGACTGATCTGTTCATGACCTAGCATGTAGAGAATTTATGATAAGCCCATGGTCTAAAGGGAAGGCGACCAATGGATATCCTAGGTGAGGCAAAGGGAGACATCCCACATCCCACACTGAGTCGACCAGAAACTGACCAGAGGAAGAGAAGCTATATGAGCATGTGAATTGGTACATATTGCTGCTGACTTTATGGATAGCCTGTCCTGGTTTGACTTTGCTTATGAGTGCTGCTGGTAGTTATTTTTGAATAATTTCCAAAAAAGTTTTATTTACCTGATATCAATGATTTTATTAGATGATTTATGTATGCTAAGAAATCACTTTTCTTTTAAATGTGGCCAGCTATAAATTTTATCCACTTCGTTGCCAGCTTAGTGTCTTTCAGATTTTTTTTTTCAGAATAGTGAGCTCTTCCGGTTCTGCATCAGTTTGTTGAAACATTTCAATTGGTATCTTAACAGTGTGGGGAGCCTTATTTTCTTCACTTTAGCGCAAATGGGCTTGTTGCCCCAGTACCATTGTTTCTGGATCATATACTTATTCTTGAAATGGCTGACTATTGATCAATTCTTCCCATTTTGGGGGGGAGGGGCTGGGGGTATCCTGACTTTCTTCCTTTTCTTTTTCATGCTTTTTACATTATTTTATGTCTCTTCCTATGGTATCATTCAATATTGACATTTTGGGGTTGATTATTTCTTCATTTCTTAAAGTTTGTGAAATACTGAGTGTGCTCTTCCTTTCTTTTCCTTGCTAACTTGAGACATTAGCATATTTTATTATAATACTTTGTCTTTCCAATGAACACTTTGATATCTTCTGCTCAACTCATTTGCTCCACTTTTTTCTTTTTACTTTAAGTAATCAAAGTTCATAGCAAGTTTCAGAGTTTATTTTGCCGACCACTTTGGCCTTTTCTTTCTTTCCTGTCTTTTAGAATCTGCTTTTTTCACATTTTATGTTCCTGATGCAATCCCGCAGCTCATTGGGTCTTCTGACACTGGTTAGTGATAAATGTGTCTAGTCTGTTCCTTTGACGCTCTTTAAATCCAAGTACAATATAATCCACGCTGCATTTTGATTTTAACAGATGTGGTTTATTTTTATTCAGATTGATTGCATATAACAACTGATGGCCTGTTTCACAGTCAGTTCCTGACCTTATTTTGGTGGATGTTTTTAAGCTTCTCCTTTATCTCTTTTGATTCTTTTCTATAAATCTTTCTGTTTCCATTGGATTTCATCTGGTGATAATCTTGTTATGGTAACCATTTATGTAATTTTAAAAGTTGTTTGCAATGAAGAAGTCACTGGTTTTTTAAAAATTCTATGATGCAATTTCTTTCTTTGTCTTCAAGGTCATATGTCCTAAATGCTGCTTTTCCCTCTTTTTTTCAAACATTTGCATTGCAGATTAGACCAATTTCAGACTGAAAATTTTAGGCGACTCATTTATTTCTGTGTCACTAGTTTTAGATACTTTTGTTAAATGTGAATAAGAGTTGCATTATCTTTCTTCTGAAGAGTTTCTGGTGTTTTTGAAGTGCCAATCCTGTGGACTTCATTACAACATATAACCATTACACCAACAGGAATCCTGACACACACACACACACACACACACACACGCACATGCACACTCATGCATGTGTTTGAATATACAAAGTGTCTTCCAGGTGATTTAGAGTGTATGTAACTTTTTATTAAATCTAATCTCAACTTTGTAAACTACTTTTCATTGCATCAAAAATTTCATATTTAATTAAATAATAGAGATTAAATTTTAAAGATATTTTAAACTTTTCTCTACTTTTTAATGGATACTTTGAAGATATCCTCTGCCCTGGGTTAAATCAGCTAATCGATTGCCTCGGTTGGGAAGTATTCTTAAGTAACCAATATTTTGGTTTCTTATTCCTACCTATTAGTTACTGATCTCTGTCTCATTAATTACTCACACCTATTCTTGGTCTCATTCATTTATTTTTCTATACTTATGCTCCTTTGTTTTAAGTTATAGTTATTTTTTATAGTCTTCTGGATTTACAATTTATTTCTTTTGTTCTTTTATTCTGTATGGATATGAGAGACAACACTTGACCTTTCCTCTGATATGTCTCAATTTTGAGTTCATAGTATATTTTATTTCTAATTTTTCATCGTGAAATAATTTTAGATTAGCAAAATAATAGTTAAGGTATTCTTATGCACATATGATGGAACGTTATCCAAACTACAACATTAACATTTCAATAGCAATATTAGCTAAATACTTCACTTGAGTTCATTATATTTCCATTCATGTCATTATTATTTTTTAGTTTCCAGCCCACGGTCTCAAATTCCCTGCATCCCTGCTAAGTTTCCTCCAATCTGTGACAATTCTTCAATCTACTCCTGTCTCTCATGATCCTGGCACTCTAAAAGAGAACAGGTCAGGTAATTTGTTGGGTGTTCTTCAATTTGGTTTTGTCTCATGTTTTCTCATAAGATTGAAACTATTGTTAAAAAAATGTCACAGAAGTGGTGTTTTCTTTTCAGCATATCCAATCAGGGGAGTGTATGATGGGGCTTTGTCTTATCATTGGTGAAATCAGCTTTAATAATTTGGCTAATGTCAGGTCTGACAGCTTCTCCAATATGAAGTTACTATTTTCTTTTACAGTTAATATATATCTTAGTGGATATAGTTGAGCCTGAAAAGTACATGTTCTATTTAGATCACTGGAAAATCTCACCTACAATACTTATTTCTGTAACATTCTAACAGTATATTCATTATTTGTGTATATACCTATACACCTCATGGTGTGTATTTTATTACACATTTTCATATCATAGTATTGTTATTTATTCTGTTTCTCAAATTGTTTTAGCTTTTGCCAAATAGAACTTTTTTCAGGTTGGATTCTATGTTTTGTGCATGTGTCATGCACTCACTCTCGCTCTCTCGCTCATACACACACACAGGCACACACTCATCCATCACATCTGTACTTTCTTGCACACAAGATGTTCTAGGCTCTTCTGGTGATTTTCCTGACCCAGTGCTACAATCACGCAATGCTCAAGGAGTCCGGAGTTCTTTGTAATCCTTGCACGTCTAAACACGAGGTCAGCGTTTCAAAGACACAAGCTTATCTGTGGGAGAAAGATGAAGATGTCAGTTTCCTTAAAGACATACAACCTCAGAAATCCCAAATAAGATCACAATGAATCAGAATCACCTGGATGGCTGTGGGCTATTTTCCTGTTATTGAAAAGATTATTTATGATAAGTTCAGGTGCTAGGTTTATCCATCACTTTTGACAACTTCATTGTTTTGGGAAGATTTAGAAAATATATTTCATACTGTTGAATTTGAGAAGTTATTTATAGATTATGGATATTGAATTTTATTATGAACATGTATGTATGTATATATAGTATTATATATATATATATATTGATGATAGTTAGGGAAAAAGAAATAGAGATTGACAGAAAGACAGAGAAGCTACAAAAAGGCTTTGCACTTTGGATTAATTTTTTAGCTACTGGCCAGTAATTCAAACATACCAGTTTCATTTCCAGAGGTATTAGAGACAATTTTTCTCCTAAAAGTTTATAATCTCTATAATCATATGTATGGTTGCTAAGAATTGAAATGGATTCAATGGCAGTGGAGTGATAGTTGCTTAAAAAAATCATGGACAATCTATTTCCTCAGAATTTCACTTTTTACAACTTTTTGCGTCCTATGTATATTTATTCACATATGAAAATGCACATACATCTACACACAAATATATATACAAAAACAAAAATTAAAAAGCACTGCCAAAAATACTTTTATACAGGGACCCTTTCTCCAATTTCCTTGGCTGTAAATCTTCATGGGAGTGGAGAGCTTTATCTGTCTCCAAGGAGTAGCCGGAAAGTTTGAACCACTGATCTTACAGTTGGCAGCCCAATGCTTACGAGACTGGACTACTTGGGTTCCTTGTATATAGCTTATACTATTGTTTTCCTCAGTTGATAATTTGTCTCTTCAATTAGCTGACAAAATTCTATGATGAAGATGCTTTTGAGACACAGTTTTCATCAAGCCATATTTGTCTATCTTGTAATTCTTTCATGTACTCTTGATGCCATAGACCTTATCATTTATACTTCCTCATTTGTGGTATGTTAAACTGCGCTGACTAGAAATACAAATCCAATGATTCTCATCTATGTGTAAGAAACTGTTTATATATGTATAATTATATATAATCATTTTATTGGGGACTCATATAGCTCATATCACAATACATACATCTCTTTTATGCAAATCACACCTGTACATTTGTTGTCATCATCATTCTCAAAATATTCTCCTTCTACTTAAGCCCCTGGTATTATCTCCTCATATTTTCCCCTTTCCCGCTTTTCCTCCCTCACGAACCCCTGATAATTTGTAAATTTTAACTTTGTCATATTATACAGTCTGATGTCTCCCATCACCCACTCCTCATTGTCCATACTGCAGGGAGGAGGCTATATGTAGATTCCTGTTATAAGTCCTCACCCACCCTGACCTCTAGAAGCTATTATATGTGCAGAATGCATTGCATCCCAGTCCAACTCTGAGTCGCTAAGTCTAGTACTGGTTCATGTGTCCCTCTGTAGACTCATGTAGCTGGACTCAATGACTCTGAATGCAAGATCACAGATGTTGGGTCAGCATCATAGGGGTACCAGGATGGTAGAAATGTGGAAGGTCCCAGAGGTCTGCATCAGTAGCAGAGTCCCAGGAAGCAGGAAGGGGACAGAGCAGAAAGATAGAGGGGGATTCGTAATTTTTCCTGCTTGTGAGAAGGGCACACTGCCAAGAGGCATGATGCTGTGAACTGATGGACACTTTCATAGATTATCAAGTTGTCACCCTAGTGTGTACTTACCATAGATTTAGATGCAATAATACTATAAGAATGTGTTTGAGTCTGGGTAGACTAGAGAAATAAATTGATAGGCACACATATGGATATAAGGGTATGAGTTATATACAAGAGGAATAGGTCATTAAGAAAGCATCCCAACCCAATCCAGTTCAAAACCATAAGTCCTATATTAGCCCATATGCTCGATACCAGTCTATAACATCTCCTTCGGATTCTTGTAATCACAAGCCAGTGGGTGCAGAATCCCAGCACTGGCAGGGGCCTCCCCATGGCTCCTCGCTTCCAAGGTCCAGCAACAGCATCCAGTGGTGGTAGAGGCAATGCACCGCTGCCAGGGCTCTCCATGTGACTTCGCCAGCTTCAGAGGTCTGGTTCCATCAGGGCAAGACCATGTGGTTTCTCCTCTGGCTTCTTCAGCTCCTAGGATGCTGCCATCTCACCTTGTCTGTAGTTCGTTGTCTCTGAAACTAACTCCCAACAACTAGGGAGATAGCTTCTCTTCTCCACGAGGAAACTATCACGAGATATCCCAGAAGTCTCTGTGAAAGCCATGCCCACACGGAGGCCTCATTGGCTACTCAATGGCTATCTCCAGATTAACAGGCTAGTCTCCACCCCTACATCTCAATCATGAAATTAACATAAGCACATGACTGCCATAGAATGTATAGTAAATACGATGCCATTACTAACGTAAGTACTTCTATATAGACATTTAATTAATTAATTAATTTATGACCCTGGTGGTGTTGGGCTATTAACCACTAGGTAAGTAGTGTGAAACTACCAGAAGCTCCAAGGTAGATAGAGAAGTTTTACCCTGGCTTATATGGTTGGTCTAGAACCTACTTGATGGCAGTGCGTTTCAATTTAGGATTTAATTTTTAGCCTGACATTAACTAACCAAAATATCACTTGTAATTTTACTAATCAAGAGAATTAAACTACATCATAAATTATTCAGGCAATGTGGTAGTTATATAATCTGGGTGTCAATTATGAGTAAATGGGGTGGAGTCTTACCTGTCAATCAAGATATAACCAATGAGGTTTCTGTGTGGGTGTGGCCTTCTGAGAATTCTGAGAACTCCTGAATTCCCTCCAAGGAGCCAGGAGAGAAACTGTCTCTCATCTTACTCCTTTGGAGAGGCTCTAGTGACAAGACACGTGGCACTACACTGATAGACCCCATGCCCTAGGAAATGCAGAAGCCACAGGGAGCCCCCTGCCAGCATGGAGATACTGACAACACCACTGTATCCAAAGACTTTCTACCCACTGGTTTATGATCATTCTTCGTTTTGCATCTTTGCATATGTTTTGTGAGTCTGAAGAAGACTTTATAGATTGGTATCGGACATGTGGACTAATATCAGACTTGTGGGTTTGGACTAGACTGGGTTGGGATCCTTTTTAAAAAGCAATTACCCTTTATATAAAACTCTCTCTTATACACATATGCGTGTTTAAGAATTTGTTTCTCTAATCTACCTGGACTAACACATTGTAGTACTGGGAGTGGGGTTCTAGAGAAAGAAACCACAAAGACAGAGAGTGGAAGTTTGTTTGACCACTCCCTCATGGTAGTATTTCTTTGTCTAGCCAAAAGTCAGATATGGCCACATAGTTTACTGTTTTGATTTTTGGAAAAAAATATGAGAAGTCAAAGTTTTGATTATTTTGTTTGGTTGTAGTCTTTGGTTATTCCTGTGTGGAATGGCAAAAATTAAAGTGACTAATGTATAATTTGAGCTCAGGGGTGAAAATTGCCATTTGGATTTCTCATAAACCCTGCTGCTTAGAGAAAATGGCTGACAGACAGCCTGAATTTGTCTTGATACTTCCAGAGGCTTAATCTCATAATTTTGTTTCAATCAGATAGCTTACATATGAATTAAAATCAGTTAAATAAGGATTGAACTTGACTGTTGTAAGAATTGAGTTTAGTATCTGATTCTACTTTGTTTATACTGATTTCTTCTATTTTTGTGGCTATAAGAATTTATAGAAATAATTTTGGGAAATATGAAAATAGAGAGTGTGTAATCCCACTTGCCTAGAGTCATTAATTTGATCTTTAGATGGTTTTGAGAAGGTTCTGAAAGGATAAGTCCCACCCATGCTTTGGAGTCCTCAGGTGATTTGCATTCTAGGATATCTGCCTAAGGGCAAGATTAACAGATTAAAGGAGAAAAGGAACTCTTAGAAGTTTGGAATTTTGAAACAGTGGTTTGTGCTAGTAGCAGGAAAAAATCTGGACCCATGAAGAAAACTCCCCTCTGGGAATGAACATTAAAGGGAGATTGTGGGCAGGCTGCAATGTTTGCTAGGTGACCACCTGAATCCACTTGAGTGGAAGTGGTAGAAATGCAGGCTGAGTTTTGCCACTGACACCCATGGAACCAGTTTACAGGAATCAGAGGAGAAGACTAGAGAGCAGTTGACTGGTCTGAAGTCCTTGACTTAGCCCAAAGGGGCTAGGCTTGTTGAGAATTTGTGACAAGCCCTTGGTCTAAAGGCAAGGCAACCATTGGAAACCCTCCTGAGGCTAAGTGAGGTGGCCCACATTGAGTTGATCAGAATCTGTGCAATTGAAGAGAATATATTTGAGCCTGTGAACTGGTGCATATTGCTGCAGACTTTATGAATGTCCTTTCCTGATATTACTTTGCATATAGTTATGGACTTAACAAGGTTCCAAATGGAATGAAGATTTTTCAAGTCAAATAACTTAATTGTCTCCTGAGATCACTGGATTGATGTTAGTGGGTAGTATAGAGAGTTTATACATAAATTAGGTAATAAAAACATGAAGTGGCTGGTTTACAAACTTTCAAAGGTGGGGGAATATGGTCATAGGATTATAGGATTAAGGCCTAGGTGTTACTTAACTGCAATTGTTAGGCATAGGCTCTTTTTGTTTTATTCACTTATTAAAGTATTCTGTTTAAATGGTGGTGGCACATATTGAATTCTATTCATTTTAGTTTTATCCTGTTAGGTATGGATATGATTTTCTTATTGGTTGTTTGAAAATTATATGGTTACAGAGTTATGTGAGTATTAAAATGACATGTGGTGGTGTGTGGTAGTTACATAATCTCGTATCAATTTGAGAGTTTTACGAGTGAAGTAGTGGGGTCTGGCTTGTCAATCAAGATATAACTAACACGAGGCCTCCATGTAGGTATGGCCTTCTCCTGAAAATTATGAGAATTCCTGAATTTCTTCTTTGAAGTGAGACTCTCTCTAGGCTTATTCCCTTGGTTACACTTTACTGACAAGACACATAGCACTCTGCTGATAGACCCTCTGCCTAGGGATAGGAGAAGCCATGTGGAGACCCTTGCTAGCTCAGAGATGCTTACAATGCCACTGTATCCAAAGACTTTCTACCCACTGGCCTGTGATGGTCCCGTATTCAGTATCATTGCGTGAGTTTCATGAGTCTGAAGAGGAACTTTATACATTGGTATTGCACAAAAGGGCTAATATTGGACTTCTGGGCTTGTACTGGACTGGGGTTGGATGCTTTCTTAAGGTACAATTATTCTTTATATAAAACTATTTCTTATACACATATGCGTGTTTATGAACGTGTTTCTCTAGTCAATCGAGACTGGCACAGGTAATATTACTGCTAAGCTTATTAATGAGGTTCTGGGATACTGAGGATTTTCCTAGGGAATTGAAGACAATGTTCCTGTGACTGAGATATCTCTGTGATGGGAGAGTCTGTCCATATCCCCAGAGTTAGGGTGGAAGAATGTAGGCAACGAATAGCCTGACAGTTATCAAGATGCCTTGTTCACAAAATCTGCCTTGCTAAAAAAAACTGATGCCAAGGAAAGTAATTAACAATGAATGGATTCCACTCTAGACCCCATGTAAAGTTTCCCATGAGCTCCAGGAAGACTGTGCATGTGGAGCTCTTGAGACTCTTACACCCCACTGCAATGCTGCCGGCAGAAATTCATGTAAATGCTGTTGGTCACTATGTCATTGGCCACCTCACATTCCAAGACTCAACACCACTAGTAAATCCTGTAGGAGACTGGAATGAGAGAAACCAGATTACAGGAGGAAGATTAGGGGGAAAATTGCACCTTAGAGAGAAAGCTGTTTTCAGTGGGTAACAAGCTAAATCTCTGTCAGAAGAATCGAGCACTGGTGAACGAGCATGCTTTGTGGGAAAGTAACTTCAGAGCTCACCTGAACCAGGGAAGAGAATTATTTCTTCTTAAAAATTGCCCCACCAGGTCCCTCTACTGACCAGGTTTAGCATTGTGGTACTGCAAAAAAAAATAGTCAAAGGTATCTCTGTATTCATGGAGCACAATATTACAAGTTGGATTTTGAGCTGAAACATACTATGATTTCTACACTTATGCATTTCTTCCTCAGATGTTTCACTATAGTTGCCTCATTCCTCTGTGATATAGTCAGCTTTATTTGATAGAGTAGCATTCCATTTCAAGTTATACTCAAAACCTGGTTCCATTTTTTCTTTCCTTTCTAACAGTTTATTGGAAATCAAATTCATTCTTTGAAATATATAGTTCTATAGGTTTTTACAAAGATTATTGAGTAGTGCTTTTATTACAATATTCATGATCTATAACTTTCCAAATTTCCACATGATCCCATGTCTCAAACTTTTGCTCCATTTCAGAACCCCTGAAAATTTCCTGTTTTATGTCTGAGAGATTTGTCTCATTCAGAATTTCGTATACATAAATCATACAACTTTATAGTCCTTTGGAACTGGCATCCTTGAGTAGCAAAATGAACATAAGTTTCAATTGCATTTTGGTGTGGTTAAACAATCTATCACTTTTTATTTTTAGATTCGTATAAGCATGATAATTATACTTTACATCCACTAGGAGGGGTCAGAGTACTCACTATTTGTAGCATTCACATTGGGTTCTGACTCAGTGATGCTAGGGACCGCAGAAGAGAACGATGTCCTTTTCACAACTGTTCTTCTGTTTGAGTCTCTTCTCTCAAAGCAACCACTGTATCACATCTTCTTGTTGAGGGGCTTCCTCTTTTTCATTGCCACTTTTCTGAGCATTATGTCTCCCTTCAGAAATCAGTCACTCCTGACAATCTGCTCAAAATATATGAATGAAATCTCACCAGCTTTGCTTCTAAGGTACATTCTGGGTCTACTTCTTTTAAGACAGATTTGTCTGCTCTTTTGGAATTCCATGGGTACTTTCAGCATTTTTTTATCAGCACCACAATCCAAATGTGTCATTTCATTTTGGGTGTCCCTTTCTCAAAGTCCAACTTTCACATGCAAAGTTGGAAGTTGAAAAGACCATGGCTTCATTCCTTAGCTCCTAAAGGGATACCCCTGCTTTTCAAAACTTTAATGAGAACTTGTGCAACAGACTTACCTAATGTAATGTGTCCTCGAATCTCTTCAATGCTGCTTCGATAAGCATTGCTTGTGGATCCAAACAAGACAAAATCCTTGACTTCAAACTTTTCTCTATTTACCAGATCTCGTCCAGTAAGTTTGTCAAGTAGTAGTCTTCCAGATTTCCTGGCAAAGACAAGTGAGTGCTTCCAGTGCTTGATCAGCCTGGTGAAACTTTTAAATTGCTTTCTATTCTATTATTTTCTGGAGCTTTGTTTTTGGATAATGTTACCAACGCAGCGTAAGCATTGCTTTTCAGTATATCGAATATATTCTCCCTCTTGAAATATTTGATTGTCAACTAGTTCTTTTTGGTACATGAGTCAATGTATTCTTTTTTTTGGGGGGGGGGCTCACTGCCCTCTGGTTGTCGGGGAAGCTACCCAGTGCTGCTCCTGAGAGTGCCGCTGGATTTGAACCGCCAAGTCCGCGGGCCACAGTCCCACACTCAACCACTTACTCACTGGGGCTCAGCCCTCAATATATTCTGTCCACCTTCATTTGAGTTTTCCAACTTCTTTCAATATTTTGCCCATAGAATATTGAAATATTGCAATTTGATGCTGAATTTTTCTTTAATTATTTTAATTTAACATATACTGAATGTGTTCTCTTTGGGTTATGATATTTTGGTACTTGATTATGATATTTTGCTTTATTCTTTCAGTTGCACTTTGGAATTTTCTATTCAGTTGTTTTACTTCATCATATCTTCCATGTTTAATAAATCATTTTTGGGGGGCCCGTACAACTCCCATCATGATCAATGCATATGTCAATTGTATGCATATGGCATTCGCACACCTGTTATAATCACCCCCAAAATATCTTCCCTCCATTTAGACCCCAGTACCAACTCTTCATATTTCCCCTCCCTCCCCACTCCCCCTCTCCTAAGAACCCTTAGTAATTTACACACTGTTATTACTTTTTCATTTTGTGTTCTGTCTGATGTATCAATTCACCCACTTTCCCATAGTCCATACTCCAGAGAGGTCATATGTAGATCCCTGTAATTGGTTCCCCCCTTGCACTCCACCTTCCCTCCATCCTCCCAGTATCACTACACCCACCACTGGTCCTGAAGAAATCATCTATTCTGAATTCCCCATCTTTCTGGCTCCAGTGTACATCCCCTGGTCTAGTTGGATTCGTAAGGTAGAATTATGATCATGATAGTGGGTAGGAGGAAGCATTTGAGAACTAGAGGAATGTTGCATACCTCATTGTTGCCACACTGTACCTTGACTGGGTCATCTCCTCCTTGCAACCCCTCTGTGAAGGGATGTCCCTTCACCTCTTGATGGGCTTTGGATCCCCACTCAATACTCCTCCTCATTTATAATTATACAATTTTTAGTTCTTTGATGCCTGACACTGGATCCATTCAATACTTCCTGATCACAGAGGCTGGTGTGCTTCTTCCATGTAGACTTTGTTGTTTCTGAGCTAGATAGCTGTTTGTTTACTTTCAAGCCTTTAAGACCCCAGACAGTATATGTTTTGATAGCCAGGCATTGTCTGCTTTCTTCACCACCTTTGCTTATGCACACATTTGTCTTCAGTGAGCCTGTTGGGAAGGTGAGCATCGTGGAATGCCAATTTAATAGAACAAGATGTTCTTGCACTGAGGAAGTACGTGAGTGGACATCCAATATCCATTGGCTGTCCTAATATAAACCCTATAAGTATATTCATGTTGATCTGTTTCCCCATCATCCTATACAAATATATTCACCTATGTACATTTCTGTATTTAGACTTCTCTAAATGTCCTTTACCAACCAGTTCTCACATCTAATACCTTTTACTTCCCTCTTGCCTCACTATCATGCTCAGCCTCTATTGAGGTTTCAGTATTTTCTCTCGGTTATTTTACTCTTGATCAATCTCTATTGTGCCTTTCACACCCACCCTGTCACTGATTTTGAAACTCTTCTTATTCCCTTGTCCCTGGATTAGTCAATACCACTGCCTTTCCCCCTCCTCCCTATCGCCTATGTTCCCCCTGCTCTTGTCCCCATCCCTGCTCTGGAACCATCAGTCCTGTCACTCTGGCCTCCATACTATTTATCCAGCCTATCTTATCTTGATAGACATGCAGAGACAGCAATATGTACAAATCATACAGGCATCCTAAGATGAAACAACCAAAGAAACTAAAATGTTGTCAACAACAAAGAAACCCCAATGCCATATATATACACATACACACACACACACACACAAAATAAAACCTGTAAATAGTTCAAGTTCTGTTCGTTGACCTCCAGGAGTTTCCCCTGGTTGAGTCGGATGTGGTGCCACACCCTGCCCCCAAAGTATATCCTTGGCACTCCATCTGGAATTCCATGCTCTGTTGTACACCCTTAGTTTTTTTGCCATGGTGTGGTTGGGTCAGACAGGGTATAATTCTGATCCTGTTTCTCCAGTGTTGTCCCCACAGAGCCTTGGGTCAGAAAGGGAAGCTGCTTTTCATAGTCAGGCCAGTCATATGATCCTTTCTGTCCATTGACTGTTCTGAAGAGGAATATTGTCCTGAAAGTTTGGTGGGCCAGGATGCACTCCATTCTCTATTCCTCCCCCTTCAAGTGTTCTCATGTGCTCTGGTCAGATACATCTCACTCTCCAAGCTGCAGCTTCAGTGTTGTCCTCCAAAGCACACTCTCCTCGGGGGAGAGGTGGTTGCCCCAGTGTTCAGACCCCTCCACTGGTACCCTGCTGCCTTCACATCCTGGAACACTGGATTTAAGTTTGGTCCCTCTTTCCCTGTGGAGATAAAAACAATAAGCTCCCCTTTAGTGGCTTAGTACCCCATTCCCTCTCTACACATCACCATCTACCCCACCCACCCCCACCCTAATTGGCTACCATTTGTGGTCCTGGATTTGGTCTGACCCCTGCCATATTACCTGGGCCTCCCCCCAGGGTTTTCTGTATACAGTACCTTTTTTCCAATGTCCCTTTTGCATTTTTTATTATTAAGTTCACCTCAGCCAACTCATGTTCCACATGTCCTTTTGTGCTTGGCTAACTTCACTTAGCATAATTTCCCCCAGTTCTTCCCATGTGCTGATATGCTTCATGCATTCATCACTGCTTTTCAGCGATGCATTTGTTTTAACTATTCTGTCATCAAGAACACATGATGGTCTCTTCTGACATCAGTGCTAATCTGTTCTGTCTTTTAAAATGACCGTTTGCTCCCTTTGTATATGATGTTCTTGAGGTCATGCAGCAGTTCATATGGTTTCTGTCATGAGTGTTCCATGCGTTGAATCCATTCTGCTTGAGATGGTCTCAAAACACAGGTGAAATCTACTCATGCTTGTATTGTGGTTCTGGTGGAGCTGTTCTAATTTTCTTCAGCCTGAATCTGAACTTGTTTAAAAGCAATAGATGGCCTGTTCCACACTTTGCCGTTGGTCTGGGTTTAGCTGCTAGAATTGACATTGTCCATCTTCCCTTCTCATAGATATATTCAGTTTGATTTTTGTGCACTCCATGTGCAGAAGTCCACACCTTTTGTGTTGGTGAAAAAGGCATTTGTGTTAGTCCAGGTAGACTAGAGGAACAAATTTCAAAGCCATGCACATGGATATAAGGAATGGGTTTCTAATCAAGAGGAACAGGACATTGAGAAAACATCCCAGCCCAGTCCAGCTCAAAGTCACAAGTCTGATATTTACCATATGCCTGAAATCAGTCCATAAAGTCTCCTGACTCACGAAGTCACAGGTCAGTGGCTACAGAGTCCCGGCACCAACAGGGGTTTCCCCATGGCTCCTCGCTTCCAGGGCTCAGGGTCCATCAACAGCATCCCATGGTGGCAGAAGCAACTCATCGCTAGCAGAGGCCTCCATGTGGCTGCCCAGCCTCAGAGGTCCGGCTCCATCAGGGCAAAGCCGTGTGGTCTCTCCACCAGCTACTCCAGCCTCCCAGATGCCGCCATTCTGTGTTGTCCATGATTAATCATCTCTGAAACTAACTCCCAACAACTGGGGAAGATAGCTTCTCATCTTCACGAGGGAACTATCATGAGATTTCCCAGGAGTCTCAGATGAAAGCCATGCCCACACAGAGGCCTCCTTGGCTACTCAATGGCTTTCTCCAGATAAACAGGCCAGACTCCACCCCTACATTTCAATCATAAAATTAACATAAGCACATGACTGCCACAGTATTCATGATATTGAGCTTGCAAAATTCTATCAAGTGATCTCCAGTTTAATTTTTATCATCTTGACCATATTTACCATATTGGTTTCAGCTTTTGTATTTCCATTGCAAATAATAATCAGTGCATCTTGATTGTGTATTTGATCAATTTCTGACTGAAGAAATTGGTAAAATTCTTCAATATCTGCATCGATAACTTTAATGGCTGATGCGCAAATATAAATAGTATTTATATTGACTGCATTTCTTTGTATGTGGATAGATATTTTCCACTAACTTGCAGAATTATACTTCAAGAAAGATCTTGAAATTTCCTTTTAGTGATAAATGGGATGCCATTCCTCTTAAATATGTCATTCCCAGCATAGTAAACCACATTCTTTTCTGATTTGAAATAGCAAATATCAATCCAGTTCAACTCATTGACACCTAGAATATTGATTCCATTTCATTTCTTTTCTTTCTTTTTTTGGGGAAGGGCATCACTGCCCAATGGTCATGGGAGTAGGAGGCCCAGCCTTGCTCCTGGAGAGCTGCTGCTGGATTTGAGCCTCTGACCCAGTGGGCTGCAGTTCCACGCACAACCACTATGCCACAGGGGCTCAGCCCATTCCATTTCATTTCTATGATTTTCAATTTCCCTACTTTCATACTTCTTTTATCCCAAGTTCTGATAATTAATTGATGTTTGCAACGTTTTCATCACATTTTGAGTCAGCCCCATCAAGATCCATATGACTTTGCTCCTACTGGCTTCACTTCATCAACATTGAGAAGGCAGCTCTTCCGCAGTCGTATTTTTGAGTACCTTCCAATTCAAGGGGCTCATTTTCTGACACTATCCTTGACGATGTTCAACATATTTCTGTTTGATTTTAAATAACTGATAATGTTACTGCTATATGGATAATAATGCTATCCATAAGGTTTTCATTTGCTAGTCACTCTAGATAACTTATTCCTGTATTGTGGTCAGTTTTTTGTCTGGTAGTTCTGCTGAAATATGTTCATTTTGAGCAACCCTGCTAGTATTTGAAATGGCAGTGACATAGCTTCCAGTAGTGCAGCAATATACAAGTCGTTACAATACAACAAACTGACAAGTGTGGATGATGTGTGATATCATATATAGTATAATTAACTCTGTTTAGCCAGTAGTTTGGGTAGAATGAAGCTCCCTTGACTACAACCTTGATGTAATTGGAAGAAAGATTCCTTGGTTGTGTGGCCTGCTCTTTTTAAAGCCGACAGTAAGAAAGCTTGCTTATTCTGTTGTAAATGGATCCTTACGCCATATTGTCTGCTGATCCCAGTAGTCATCAGTGGACTGCTGACTCTGAACAATGGAGCCTGTAGTCTTCCTCCTTCATCTTCTTCCTTCCTTGTTCATCAGCTCCCAGAATAAGGAGGAACCTCAAGTTTGTCATTGAACAGTCAAGTATCACAAGTAATTACATCTGTGTTACAAAAGAGTAGAACAGCCACAGAGACATATACAAGAGAAAGAGAAATACGCAGAGGAGAAGGATTCATCTACAAATCTGAGGACATCAAAGATTTCTGCAAACTACTACCTGCTGAAATAAGCAAGAAAGGAACTTCATTTAAGTCACCCCTTGAATCCAATATTTTAGCTCCACAAAAATAATTTTTGTTGTGGTTCTTTAAGGTCACTAAGTTGTAGTATTTCTGTTACTAGCAAGCAATACTAGTAAAGTAAGTAAATTATACATTTTATTGCACCTTGAGAAACATTAAATATTACTCACTTAACAGTAGGATTGGCAGAATGTATTACTTATATTTCTTCTTAGTCATAGTGACATTTATGATTTTCTTTGATGTGCCTTTTATATTTCTGCCTTACTATATTGCACTCTCTTTTTCATTCTTTCTCTTTATTCTTTTTGCTAAAATTTCCATGTAAGTGTTTGTCATTTTTGATCAACTATGCCATTTGATTATATTGCACCATTGGTTTGAATTTTTATCTCTTGCATAAATCATATTATTTTATTTTATATGATTGATAGCATAAAATAGTTGTTGGCTAAGATATATTGTTAGTTGTATAGGTTTTTTAAAAAAATCAGAATCAGTGAAATAATGGATATGGTTACTAGGAAAATCAAGGGATATGAATTTTTAAAATTTCAATATCTATAAGCTTTTTTATGATTACATAGGACTAGGCAGTGCCTTGTTCTGTTGTTTATGAGGTTCTTCTATGTACGGAAACTGACTTGAAGGCACCTAATGATGACAGACTTCAAATTCTCTGTCATTAGAGTTACCATAGATAATATTCAAATTTACTGAGAGAATGAAATAATATGTACACTACCTATATAACTCTTTTGTTGTTGTTGTTTTGTATGTGTTTTGGGTGCCCTCTGGTGTGAGTGGGAGGCCCAGCCTTGCTCCTGGAGAGCTGCTGCTAGATTTGAACCGCCAAGCCAGTGGGCTGCAGTCCCACACTCAATCACTATGCCTCTGGAGCTCAGCCCTGTGTAACTCTTATGATCAAGTCCTTGTCCTCTAATCCACTTATAAGATTTATCATACAAATATCTGTTTTTAATAACACCTCAATTGAACATTTAAATATGTTGTAATTTAATACTTTCTTATATAGTCAATAAAACAAGTTAAACTACTTCTTTCAATAGATATTCTAGGTAACATAGAATTCTATGTATTTAATAAATTAATTTATGTAATTTTGAGGTCAATTCCAAAAAAAAGTTATGAGAAGTCAAACAGAGAGATTAAATAAGTTGCCTATACTAATTTAAATAATTGTAAGAGATGGAATTTGAGGTGGCTTGAGATGACTCAAACCAAGTATATAAACCACTGCATTTTTGCATGCCTTTTATTGTGGAATGTCATGAGAAGATGAAAAATAAGTGAACCAGTAAAGAAATAAAGAAAATAAAAGTTATGTGATAAAATGGTAATAAATACTATGTTTAGAAATATATTTGTAATTGCTATTTCAAATTGCTACTGAAATGAAATTTCAAAAATTAAAGAGTAAAGAGAATGAATTTATAATTTTACAGTCATCATTCAATACATAAAGTTGTAAAATGTCACATTGTGTTAGTCTGGGTAGACTAGAGGAACAAATTCATAGACAAGCATATGGGTATAATGGTACGGTTTAAATACAAGAGGAATGCGATATTGAGAAAACATCGCAGCCCAGTCCAGTTCAAAGTCATAAGTCCAATATTAACCCATATGTCTGATATCAGTATATAAAGTCTCCTTTCGACTCATAAAGTCACAGGCCAGTGGGTGCAGAGTACTGGTGCCGGCAGGGGTCTCCCCAAGGCTCCTTGCTTCCTGGGCTCAGGGTCCATCAACAGCATCCAGTGGTGGTAGAAGCAACTCAGCGCTGGCAAGGGTCTCCATGTGACTTCTCCAGCTGCAGAGGTCTGGTTCCAGACCTTTAAGCTGTGTGGCTTCACCTCTGGCTCATCCAGCTCCTCAGGTGCTGCCATCTTGTTTTGTCTGTAGTTCGTTGTCTCTGAGACTAACTCCCAACAACTGGGGAGATAGCTTCTCATCTCCAGAACAGAAATATAGCAAGATTTCCCAAAAGTCTCAGGAGAAAGCCAGGGCCACTCAATGGCTATCTCCAGATTAACAGGCTAGACTCCACCCCTACATCTCAATCATGAAATTGACATAAGCACATGACCACCATACTCATTAATTACCATGCCCTGGTGACATTGTGGGACTTGGTTGATATTTCATATCCATCAGCTGCTTCATGGGAAAAGGATTAAGATAGGTGTTCTAATAAAGATTTATAGTTTCAGAAACCTTATATAAGATTACTCTGATTTGGACTAGACTCAAGGGCAGTGTACTTGGTATTGAGTTTTGGTTATGTAGATTTAGAAACCTAAAATAAAACTAAAGCTCAAAATTAAAATGAAAATAAAAATTGGGATCTTTCTCTATAGGTAATGCAGTGTAGTGAGTTACCTGATATGGTCTGTCTATCCATTGTATTTGTATTACTACCTAATGACTAGTAGGACAATGCAAATATGAGATTTGTGACCCAATCTGGGAATTGGAAAGCTTGTTCATAATTCAAATGAGACACATGGCTCTCTTATTGGGGGAGAATCGTGAAAATAGAATATTTGTAACACTAACATGGGGATTGGTTAAAATTTTCATCCTGCTGGACTTAAAAAGAACTCTCCAAGAGATTGAAGGAGGATCTTACAACCATCGAGAAAGGAGATACAGGTTGAGTGTGTCCAGTGGGCCTAAATTCCTAGAATTGAAGTCGTGAGTCAGGAAAAAAAGTGGTGACATTGAAATAAGGTAAAGAAATGCAGGAGTAGCAAGAAAACTAAAAAGAACTAGTTCTCGCTTCAGTGCCCGGGTGTTGCCGTGCATCCAAATGTATCATTTATCCTAACACAAAACAAAAATAAAAAAAATATTTAATCCCTTCTCGGCTATCTTTTATTGGTGTTGAGATACATATATGTCTTCTCTTTAGTAGCAGGTATTCCTTATGCTATAGTATCTCATTTGAATTTTTTAAGTTTTAGTAAATCATTTTATTGGGGTTCTTATAACAATCCATACATCCATTGTGTCAAGCATGTTTGTACAGATGTTGCCATCATCCTTTTCATATCATTTTCTTTCTACTTGAGTTGTTGGTATCTGCTCCTCTTTTTTCCCCCTCCCTCCCATGTGGGGGCATTCCTGGCAAGACCTATGGATCTGGGAGAAAGGCATAGAAAATGGAGGATGCTGCTGCATCTCTTGTAGCGGTTTTGAAACCTCTAGGTATCTGCTTTCTTAGGTAGCTAGAACCTGAGCTTCCTATTCTCCTGGAATATTCCATCTTGAGTCAGGCAGAAGCTGCTGGGTATCCCGTGCTTCCATGACTCCTAGAAAGAACTCCAGTCTTGAGGCAGTAAGATCCTAGGCCAGCTGACCTGATATCCTTCTGCTTTAAACCTCTGAGACACAGCCTATCAGAATACTCTAGCTTCCCTGCAGTAACAGCTAAGCTCCTGTAATACTATTAGAAGATAGTGTTCTACAATGTAATTAATTAGATGGTTGGTCCTGTGATGTGATTGGATGAAATAAGACAATTGGATGACTGGCTCAGCCAGCTATACCTCATTTGCATAACTCGGCTGGTAACAACTCATTTACACAGCCCAGGGTATGGACCAATCATTTTTCATTCTACATGACCATTTAAAGATATGCTTGGAAACCAGGAAATATGATATGATTGGGCAATGAAACCTATATGAGCCTTGCAAAACCTGTAATAAAGTTAGTTCTGTACCATCAAGCTGGGACTGTGAGCATGCTTGAATTTGGCTCTGTCTGCCCTCACTTCCCTGCATGCTAGATCTGTCTGTTCCCACACTCCCCCATCCTCCCTTCCTTATGAACACTTGATACATTATAAATTATTGCTCACTCGTTTTTCTTTTGCTTGCCACCCTGGGAAGGGGTGTGCCCTAATACAATGGTCATTGTGATCAGTTTGCCCTGCCCACCCCTTCCCTCATGGTATAGCTACTCCCACAACTGTTCCTGAGAGGTTTATATGATCTGAATTTCTTGTGTGGAGAGTCCTTATCTGAACCAGTGTGCATGATCTGGTCTGGCTGCACTGCTATTTCCATGAGCACTGTGGATCCAAATAAATTGAATAGATATAAGTAATACACTTTGAAACAAATATATATGTGTGCATATATATAACTAGAACATACAAGACGAAAATAGCTGTCAAAATTGAAAACAAACTTTAACTTTTGGTTTCCCAGGAAACAATAAACCACCAATTACTCATTTGCATTACTCAGTGACTCCACAAAATAGATTACATTTTCTTATTAGCTATAGAACTTTCCAGCTCATCCATAGAGGGTAACATTCACTTAGAGATCCTTTTAAATAAGATGAAACTCAAAATTTCAAAATAATCTTAAATTTTATAGCTAACAAAGAAACTGTTAGCTGATTTTCCTACGGAGACATTCACTCTATTTCTAACTAAAATTGAGTATGGTAATGAGTGTACAATTCTTATTATTATTGAACTCTTGAATTGCATGCTATGCGGTTTATGTGCCAACAAAAGTAAAGTAAAATAAAGAGTACACCTACATAACTGAAAAACAAAACACTAGGGAGGCAAAAACTTTTCACTAGTTAAACTCCAAGGAAAGGAATATGGCATTGGGAGGAGGTATTGCAGAATTATATCTATAGCCTAAATGTTGACCATTTCCATTTGCCACTAAAAAATTAGCCTGTCAGATATGATTATTGGAAAACATAGACCAGTTTCATATTCTTCCATTTTCAGCCCCACGGATTGGTGGAATGAAAACAGACCACAGTGCTCTGAAATTCCTCCAAGCTGGGGGTTTGTTTCAAGTCATGAAATCTGGAATATAAATCTTCTCAAATATTTCTTATCTTTTAAACAGCTGAGTTTCCTTTGAACTGAAATAATTAGCATATAAAGGGTAAGCTTTCCATTTAAAGAATCTGAAGACTTCAGACTGCAGACTTTAAGTCTCCTGGAAATGACCTTGCTTTCATGGTAACTTCAAATCAGCATTGTTTCATGCTGGGATATGCTTTGCTTTCAAGATAAAGGGAAGGAAACTATTGCTTCAGATAAAGGAAACTATATGCCAATTTCAGTCTTAAAGATTCATGAGTGCTTTTTTCAAATCACAATGTTGTTGGGAATACTCCTTTCTGTGGTATTTTACATATCTGCCAAATTCTAGATCATCATCTACTATTTTTACTCAATCTCTCTCTTAGTGTTAAATTTCATTTTAGTTTTCAAAGTATTCATGTTAACCTTTGATAAGTAGTAACCCAAACCTTGAGAACGTTTATGGTACCAAAAGGATTGAGTGTCTGTGTAGTGCTTTTTAGTGTTGTGCTGCAAACTGCCTGGTTCAAAACCACCAGCCTCTCCTTGGGAGCAAGAAAGGACTTCCTAATCCTGCAAAGAATTACTTCCCAGGAAACCCATATGGAGAGCAAGCGTAGTATCCCCTTGCATTAGCAGGACGACAGTGAGTGCAGTTGTTGACTGGTTGTTACAATGGCAAAGACATCCATGGTGGTGCACGTGTTAAGTGCTGAGCTGCCAAGTGGACAACAGCAGTCTGAACCCACCAACTATTGCTTCAGAAAGGGATGCTGAGATCTGTTTCACTTGAAACTACAGCCCTTTGCTCTCAGGTCACCTAATTTTTTAACCTGGTCTCCTAAGCAATGAGGTAGAGAGTCTACCTAGTGCCTATGAACCTTCCTCACTCCCTGTATATTCACTGCTTAAAACCACTTCCTCAGAGTAAACCTCATCTCAGTGGGCAAGAGGGCAAAGGCCATTTGTTTGCAAGAGTACAAGATTTAAGAGTAGATCACCTTAAATTAGCAGATACCCCTCTGAGACTGCTAAGGGAACCTCTGAAAATTCAGATCCGGATGGGCCTGGAACAAGTACCACATGTCTTGTGGAAGGTAATTAAACATTTGCTGTTGGGTGAACTGAGTGGAGAACACTTCCCAGCAGAATAAAATGCTTAACACTCCTTATATAGCACCCCGGGGGAGAATACACACAATACCATGTTCATAATTAATCACTTTTGTTTTGTTTGTTTTGGGGGCATCACTGCCCTGTGGTGGTGAGATTAGGAGGCCCAGCCTTGCTGCTGGATTTAAACCTCTAACACAGTGAGCCACAGTTCTGTGCACAACCACTACGCCACTGGGGCTCAACCTCATAATTAGTCACTTCTGATCTAGCTTCGACTCATCCCTTGATGACCCAGGGTCATCGATTAGGATACTGAGACTTACTCTTGTCCTTTTGACCCTCACACCTTTTTGACAGGTCACACCAAAACAATTTGATGTGAAAGCCCTACTAACTGATCAACGCTTCCCCACCCCCAAATCATTGTAAGCAGATTTAAGGAACTGATATACTCTATTGGAGTTAAGATTGAAGCACCTTAAAATGAGAAGAAGCAGTGAATACTATCCCAAGGTTTGGAAATTGGTGTCTATTGGATTAGATTCAGATCTCCTGCTTTGAGGATGCTCAAATGATCTGATATTGCTTATATTTGTCATCACTGTCTTGGTGGGATTAGGAAACCCAGTTTTGCTCCTGGAGAGCTTCTGCTAGATTTGAGCTGCCAGCTCTGTGGGCTGCAGTCCCACACACAACCATTCTGCCACTGGGGCTCAGCCCCAATTTTTATTTTCTTATCTGTTTTAAATCCCATACTATTGCCTAAATTAGTGATACTGTCAATAGAATTATGTTATGTCCAGGGGGATTATTTATAATATCCTCTATTGTAAAATGATGAGTTGTCTCTAAATTCAACAGGAGACATATGCAAACCATATCTAAGAGTCAGATTTTTTTGTATCAACATGGCACCTGTAAGAAGATAGGGGTAGATTTTAGCCTGTCAATCAGGTCACAGATTGATGACCTCTTTTGGAATTGAGACCAAGATAAATGCCTCTCTAGTGTCCAGACGCTCTCTGTTTCTGCCTTCATCTACCTGTGGAGACCCACGTTGAGATCTGCCCAAGGCATGGAGATGCACCCACTGCCATTGGATTCACATGACTTCCACATGACTTTGTCGCCAGTGGGCTGGTGACATCCCTGCATTCTGCGCCATTGCATGTGGCTGCATGATTCTGAATAGGGCCTTACGGACTAGTGTTCGACTTCTGGACGAGTTGGACTGGGCAGGGCTGTCTCAAGATCTTTTTGATATAAAACTTTCTTACACATATCCAAGTGTCACTGGGTTTATTTCACTAGTTAACCCAACGTAACACACTATAGATATAGGAATGGATTTTGGACTATTTCTAACCTTCATTATGCTTTTTTTATGACATGGCTCTACTTATACTCATTTTCATTAAGAGATTTTTAGAAATATAAGCACTAAAGCAAAGTGTGGTGAAGAACCAGATCATGCCCAGCTATGAGAAAAAAAATAGCATCAAGGATTTTCAAGGCTTTTCTTAAAACAAGCAGCCACCTAAATATGGTGCCAACTAAGTCCACAGAGAAAAAGGAAGCCAGTTTGTGTAATCCAAGGACTGCCAATAATAAAATGTAGATCTGGATGAGGGAATGGTGTCAGAGCTCAAATTGTGAACACTTAAATTTTGAACGGTGTCAGAGTTTGCAGAAGGATATGGGTGACATAGGAAGCTCAAATCTATTTTCTGAATCCCCACGGGGTAAATTTCCTCTGAACATAGTTGATGATTGGGAATAGCCTGGCTATCAAACAGACAGCAGTATTGTAAAGTTGACTAGGACATATAGTGCCAGGTTAAAATGGAACACATTATGTATTTGTTCTACTATGTTATTTTTTTTACAAAAACATTTTTAAGGATTCTTACAGGTATCATGCTATTCATGATACCATTTTAACCTCAAGTAATATTATACAATTTCTAATACAATCGGTTTCAAAACATTTTCTTCCTTCTTCTACTCCTTGATGTCATCTATCCTTTACCCACCCTCCTCCCCCCCCACCACACCCAGGTATCCTATTGTACAGGTTCATCAATCTTGTGTTTCACACACTCCAAAATAGACAGACATGTAACAGCAATTCAAGAGAACTCCTGGAAGTTTTTTTTTTAATTTTGCTTTGTTTTCAACTGGGATTTTAGCAGTTCTGTTTTGTCATTATTGGTTTTTTGTTTGTTTGCTTCCTGCTTGTGTTTTGTATTATCTTCTGATAGGAAATCTAGGACAGGTGAATATATAGATAGTAACTGAATTAATAACTAACTCGACATGGCAAGTGAATTGGTGGGAAATGGGGAACTAACAACCACGAGTATGAGAACTAACAGACAATTGAACTAACAGACTAACCAAAAAAAATCTTTTGAATTTGATTGCATTGATCACAAACTCTTATTAATATGTGTGAGCTATTAAATTGTATGATGTGTTAGCTATATGTCAATAGAGCTATTTTAAAACAACAAAAAAAAAATGCCAGCCTTGGCCTTGAGGGTCTACTGGCACTATGGTTCAGAGTCACCAGGTCAGTGATTTATGTCCTCAGATATTTAGTTAAAACTATGAAAATTTCATAACTTTGCCGACAGGATGCTTCACTACAACTGTGGATATTTTTGCATCAAATGAAAAAGCTCATGGACAAAATATTCTCTGTAAAACCCGTGTGTGTGTGTGTGTGTGCTCATACACACACATGCCTCACTCCTTCTCAAACCTGTTTACATACATGTCTCTTTTCTTCTACTCTTAGATAACCAGTACTGCTGGACTGTGTATATAGCATGATTTACCACTGATTTCTCAATTTTGAGCCTTTCCCAGTGTCTCTCTCTGCCTGTGTTACCTTTTCCTTTTTCTGTCAAACTCCTTCAAGTAACATCCTCACCCAAGCTAACATGTCATTCTTAGGTGCCTGCAAGTTACTTCCAACTCCGAGTGACCCCATATTCAAGAGAACAAAACAGCCCCCTGTAAAGCGTCGTCTCCACAGTTGTCGGTATGCTTGAGGCCGTGGTTGCAGCTTCTGTGACAATCCATTTTGTCACGGGCCTTCCTCTTTCTAATGGTCTCTCCACTTCACCAAAGATGATGCCCTATGCAGAGACTGCCCCCTGATAACATATACAAGTCTATGAGAGGAACTCTCACAATCATTGCATCTCAGGGGCATTCTGGTTTTAATTTTTCCAACACAGATCTATTTGTGCTTTGTCAGTCCTCGGCATTTTCACTATTTTTCACCAACACCATAATTCAAATGCATCAATTTTACTTCAGTCTCCTTTATTTAGTGTCTACTGTTCACATGTATATGAGGCAATTATAATATCATGGCTTGCATCAGGTGCACCTTAGTCCTAAAGGTTACATCTTTGATTTCACCACTTTAAAGTGTTCTTGTACAACCAAGTTACTTAATGCAGCACATCCTTTGATTTATTGATTGCTGCATCTTTGAGCTGTAATTGTGAATTCAAGAAAGATGGAATCCGTGACAATTTCAATCTTTTGTTTACCATGATGCTGTCCGTTCAATTGTGAGGATTTTCATTTTCTTCATATTGTATTATCATCCATACTGAGGGCTGCAATCATTAATCTTTATCACCAAGTTCTCCCCATCATCACTTTCAGCAAGCAAAGTTTTATCATCTGCCTGTTATAGGTTTTTAGGTTATAGGTTAACATCTGCCTGTTATAGGTTTCCTTCCTCATCCTTATGCCCCATTTTTTGTACAATCTAGCTTTTCTGATTATTTGTTTAGCAAACAGAATAAATATATGAGAGATACAACCCTGACCACAACTTTCTTGATTCAAAGTCGCACAGTGTTCATCTGCTCTGTTTACATAATTGCGTCTTGATCCATGAACAGGTTCTACATGAGCACAATAAAGTATCTTGGGATTTCCATTATTACCAATAATGCACATCCAAGAATGTTTTCTTTTACCTGATAACATTGGTTTGACTTTTTATATAATCCACTAAAGGCTCCTTTAGTGCCAATAGTGTCCACTCTATTATTTCTTCCAAGGCAGGTTAGCTTGTTCTTCTGGAAGTCCATGATATTTTCAATATTTTTCCCTAGGATTATGTTTCATAAGTGTCAATTCTCCCCCAGTCTTCCTTATTCATTTCTTCAATCTTTACATGCATATGAGGCTATCGAAAAAGACTATTGAAAAGACAATGGCTTGGCTCAGGTAAACTTCAGTCTTCAAAAGGACATTATTAGGAGCTCTTGTGATGTAGTGATTGCTTGTTGGCCCGAGATCCTGAAAGTCAGCAGTTTGAACCAAAATGGCATTGTTGCTCTTCAACACTTTAAATGTGGTAGCTTGAGACATTTACGTGTCATGGCATAGTCAAAAGACATAGTTTCAGATTTCATAGCGATGCACTTATATTGTTTGCTTATATCTATGTTTAATATGTGAAACGCCATTATTCCACTTTAAGGGTTTATGGATAGACCTGTGAGCTGAGCCATACCACAAAATCAATAGATAATGATGTATTAGTCTGAGCAGGCAAGAGAAATAAATTCATAAGCACATAGGTGTATAAGAGAGAGTTTCATATAAAAGGTAATTGTACCTTAGCAAAGAATCCCAACAGAGACCAGTCGAACCCATGAGTCTGATATTAGCCCATAGAAGTCTGATACCAATCTATAAAGTCCTCTTGAGGCTCATGAAACACATGCAATAACACCGAATGCAGGATGCTCACAGGCCAGTGAATACAAAGTCTTTGGATCCAGTGGTATTATAAACATCACACAGCTAGCAGGGATCTCCACATTGCTTTTCCAGCTTCCAAGGTTGCATCGGGGCAGATCCATGTGGCTTCTCCTGAAGGGTATCTCAAGGGAGTCCACAGCAAGTCCACCTCCAATAAGAAATACCAGATTTCCCAGAATTCTCAGGAGAAGGCCATGCACACCGAGAGGCCTCATTGGCTATGACATGACTGATGGTTAGACTCCATCCCTACAGTCTTAGTCCTCAAACTGACAGAAACGATTATATAAAAACCAAAAATGAAAACATAGTTAATTCAATATTCTAGGTATAAGGCTCAACTCTTCTTATAAGCAGATCTAAAAGGAGAACCAACAAATAGCCAAGCTTGCCTAGAAGAGATTGCATCAAGGAAATTTTTCAGTATTATTATTAAGTTACTAATGTTTAATCAAAAGAAGTATACTTAGGTCTTCCTTATACATGTGATTAACATGACATTTAATCTACATATATATCTTGCTATACAACTGTAGTCATTCTGTACTACCCTAGAAGTTTTAAAATATTACACAAGATTATCACACTAAATATCTAGTAACAAAGGATCTACCTCTGAGACTGTATTGGGTTGATAGTCTTTTAACTTTATGGAGAGCATAAGGTGAATTAAAGGGGCTGAGCCTCGGTGGTGTAAGTGGTTGAGTGTGGGACTGCGGCCCGCGGGCTTAGTGGTTCAAATCCAGCGACGGCTCTCAGGAGCAGCACTGGGTAGCTCCCATGACCACCAGAGAGCAGTGATGCCCCCCCACCCCCCAAAAAAAGATGAATTAAAGGAAATAATTTATGGGACATATTTTACAAATACATTTTGCTGATAAATGTGTAATCCTAATGCTACGACTATATGCTTCCCTTTGCTAATCATATTAATAAGGCAAAATTCTTGTTAGTACTGCTTATTTTTGGTAAAGATGCCTAATACAATTTCAAAAAGCATTAAAGATGGCTACCATTGGGTCAATCATTTTAATGATAGACAAGGATTTCCAAAACTTTAAGAATCAAATTCCACACTTCTTCATCTAGTGATCATGTCTCTAAAAATTTTAGGAAAGAGATGCCAATTAATAAATGTTTAAATTAAGAAAAATAAATAATATCAATTCTAGATACATTTTAAATCTTTTTGGTGTTTTCTGGCAAAGTTGTCAAGCCTAAAATACTAGACAGATTTATTTTTTCCCCTCAGAAACCAGAAATAGGCAGACTCATACTAGCTTGGCTTGCAGTCTGTAGAAGAATCAGGAAACATCAGGTAATATATTTTATTGCTCTAATTGAAAGCACATTGATAGGTTTGGGTATATCACAATGTTGCCTGTGTTTTATAAATCTGTGTTTATTGTATATCTTTTTTGTAAATGATTAATGATTCTTTTACCAAATGTTCTATTTTTTCCCATTTTATTTTTCTTATGGTATGGCATTGGAACATAGCTTATACCTTCTCCATGTTGTCTAACATTGGTATGCTTTATTCTTTTTTTCCCAGCCACATGCTTCCACATGATTCATGCATCCTTTTCTATATGTGAAACTTTTATTCCTCTGTCTCTGATTTCACTACTTTATTCCTTGATTGGATTGAGTTACCCAGAGTCTTTCAGATGCATTATGAATTTGTTATAGAAATGTTAGATTCTCATTTTTCCTTTTGATTATATTTTTAGAGTATCTGTATCACTTCTCACATCATTTGTTTGTCCTAGCATGGTTTATTTTTTCCATTGGATCACTGAAATATAAATCATGCAAGTTAGGTGATGGCACCTGGTTTTTATTCACAGAAACTGTCTAGTTCTATACTATCCTCATCCTTGCTGTTATTTATTTTTATTTCATTATTTTAGCTGTTGTGTCATTTCAGCTTAAGGTATTCCTCTCTTTTGCTGACCCTCTAATGTACCAAGTCCCACTCTAGAGATTGGTCTTTCCTGATATATCCAAGATATGTTATTGTGTTGTGCTTACATCCATGACTTTAAAAACAAACAAACAAATCAAAAAGTTTATTGAAATTTAATTCACATGTTATATAATTAAGTAATTCAATCATATCAAGGAGAGTTGTGTAATCATCACCACCATCAAATTTAAATTTTTTTTATACTAATTGTTATTAGCTCCACTTTAATCACAAACCTCCCCTGCCTTATTTAAAAGATCATTTAAGACCTTTACTTGTCTTTTCTATGATATCAGGGATGTCATCCCACACTCAGGTGTTCTTTGGTCATTAAGTGCCTGATGCATTAAATCTGTTGCACAGCACCACCACCCCAATTGTTCATGATCATTTGTTCATGGTCATTTGGTTTTTAGGTGTGTTTCTGTTGTGTTTTTCGGGGGGAGGAGCTTGTGGTACTTACATAATCATTTGTCACTCTGAGCAGGTTAAGAGTGTAGGGGTGGAGTCTGGTCTTTCAATCAGGTGACAGCCAATGAGGCTTCTGTGTGGGCTTGGCCTTCTACTGAGAATTCTGGGAAGTCCTGTATTTCCTCCTTTGAGGTAGAAGACACTCTCTACACTGAACAGGCACTTATTCAGAAAATTTCATTGGACAGACTGTATAAGCTCTGGTTTCTTATATATGATACTCTGCTATATTTCCAGTTATCAAATTATACTGTTCTTAATTTATTATACTATTTTTAAATAGTAGAAGAACTTGGACCATGAATTGCAAGATAAAATGAAATAGAAATATTAGTAAAAGAAGTAGCTAGTAAGAGACTTTCAAGCAAATCTGTATACTGATTCAGTATGGTTTGCTGGTTACCACATAAAGTCAGTGGTTTAAACCCATCAATCATTCTGCAACCTTTAAAAGATTTAAAGGCTTGGAAGACCACAATGTAGTTCTTTGTTCCTCTGTCTGACAGAGCCACTATCTAGGAGTTAGAAGAGATTAGATAAGAATGACTTTTTCTTTTTGGTACAGAAGGCTGTGCAAAATAGAGAGCATAAGTTGGATACAGCAAAGACCGAACACAGTTTCATTAGAGTGAAAAATACAAATGACAATCAAGAAGGCACAGAAATGGAAGATGTGTGGACAATTTAGAACATCACAGCAATTCTCATAAATATTTTGAAGATCTAAAATTTTCATATTCAAATTATGCAAGAAACATTCCTGAGCACATTTTAAGACTTGGAAGTCTATCAGGGGTGTTGTTAGGTTCCATCCCATCCGTTCCGGCCTATCATCACACTGTACACCAGTGTTCTTATGTGCAAGCCCATTGCTGCAGCCTCTAGTTGATCATGGATAATTCATGTTACATATTCCAGAGGTCAGGTTGACTACACACTTCTTTTTTGGGGGGGCATCATTGCCCTCTGTTGGTGGGAGTGGGAGGCCCAGCCTTTGTTCCTGTGGAGCCGCTGCTGGAATTGAACCTCTATCCCATTGGGCCACAGTCCCGCGCACAGCCACTACGCCAGCGGGGCTCAGCCCAACTACACACTTCTAGATAAGAAACATTCTACCTTTACTTTTAAGAGTTTTTGTGTACAAGTAGAGAAATTTTGCCATTTTATAACAAGACTGTACCATTTTTATTTTAGTAAAGGAGTTTGAACTCTGATAAAACATTTTTTGTATGTGTGTTGTAGAACATTGGAATCTCTCTTTATTATACCAAACTCTTTACCAGTCCTTCAATTGCTGCTCCTTTCAGTCATAGAGGACAGAGGAGCCCTCCTAGCGTGGGCATCTGAGGCCGTAAGTCATTATGGGAGAAGACAGTCTTATCTTTTTTTCTTGCACAGCACCAGGTAGCCTCGACTAGCTGACCATGTGCTTGGCAATCAAACTCACAATGCACTGTGCCATCAGAGTTCCTTAATTATTATACAGTCACTCTTATTTCTGACTTCTTCTAAGAGAATAAGCTGGAACTTCTTCCTGTTCAGTTCCTAATAAAGGTGAAGTTCTTGAGGAAAATTCCAAGTTATGTAACTTATTCTGTATGAATATATCCTTGGATCAAAGGAGCCATGTGAAGTATAACTTGATCTAGATATTTACTACAACAAAAACTACTTTAAAGAAAGCCAGAATGTACTTCCTATACCTCAGGCTAGCTAGCAACACATTAAGATATCCTGATCACTTATGAGTGTACAAAGTAAAAAGTGATACTAGGCAATATTCTTTGTCTCAAAAAGTATAGCTTATAAGGGAAAACTAGTACCATTTTTTGAATCATCAGGTCAAATATACCAGAAACAAGCCCAAAATTTGAGGCCCCAAAATGTTTATTAGTTAGGCATTTTGATGTGTGCTCTAACTCCTGTTCGATTGTAATCAAGGCTGGATAGTGATACATGTGGATTCATTTTGCTTTAATTTTCTTCAACTTCAGCTTGAATTTGACGATCTGTCATTTGTGGTTTATTTCTTTTAATTATCATTGCCATTTTCAATATGTTGAAATAAAATTTTAACTGTACATTTACTAACTCTCTGTGTTTAAACCTGTCTTTTTCTTGTTTTTATTATACCTTTTAACTCTTCTATGTAAAATTACACATGCTGCATCAGAAAATAAATACTGAGGAAAATGGACTTTCTGTGTCAAGATTTATGGGAGGTAGGTTGTGTTTAATGTGTGCTATATACTGGATCTGAAATAGAGCCTGAAATATGTCATACCTGATTTCAAGAACATCTCAAAATTGATGTGACTCACAGGACACTACTGACAGAAAACCTGATCAGTCATACATTGACATCAAAACATTATTCATGAAGGTTTCTTGAGTGGTATGGCAGGAGAAGATGGGGGCCAATGAGGAGTAATATCAATGAGTATAAGAAAGAAAGGAGTAGATGCTTTAAAATTGATTTTGGAGATGATTTACAAGTATTTAACATGATTGAACTCTTCAATTACATGATATGTTAATTATATGCCAATTAAGCTTTTTTTTTTTTTAAAGAAAAACTCTTAAGATTCCTTACTTGTCAGATTTGAACACTGGTCTGAGTGGTTATAGAAGAAAAAGTAAAATTTAATTCACTTAAATTCTCTTGTGCCACATAGCTATTTTCAAATGAACTAAAAGAAAAAAAAGAGGACAAAAATGCCAGAAAAGCTTCTGAAAATTACTCTTGATCACAAAGTATGTCAAGAAAATGGAAGAAATTCTGCAGTAAAAAAGCTGAACAGAAAAATTAAGAGCACGTATTGAGAAGAAAAGGTGAAATATTATAACTAAATGTGTGGAGATTTCAAAATAAATAATAAAACAGAAGGACAGTCTCAGTGTCTGTTAAGATAAAAATAAGGGCCTCAGTTTGCACTATTAAAATATTCTATGAGAAAGATACTGAAAGATGCAGGAAGCATGAAGAGAAGACAAAAGGAATGCATAGGGTGACTATCCAAAAGAACTATTCAGTACGTAATGATTATAAAAGCTGCCATATGATCAAGATCCCCGGGTCCTAAATAAAGAAGCCCAAGCTGAATTGAAGCCATCTATGAAAAAAAGGACTTCAGGAATTGATTAAATAGCTATTGAAAAATTTCAACATGTTGAAGCACTAGAAGCACTTAGTTACTTATGGCCAGAAATTTGTAAGACAGGTACCTGTTCACTCACCCAGAATAAATCCATATGTATCCATAAATCCAAATTCTAGAAAGCTCAAATTATAGAAAAAAATACCACATGCAAATAACATCTACTGAAAATCATGCAACAATGATTGCAACAGTACATCAAATGGAATTACCAGAAGCACAGGCCAAATTCAAGAGAGGCCAAAATATAAGGGAAGGTGTTGCTGATGACAGATGGATCTCGATTCAAAGCAGAGATAACAAAATAACATTTATTTACTGATTCTACAAAAGCATTCAATTATGTGTATCATAGCCAACTATGTATTACATTGAAAAGAGCAGGAACTTCAGAACACTAAATTGTGCTCTTGAATAAGATACACGGATCAAGAAGCAGTTGTGCAAACAGAAAAACAGATTAGTACAAGGTTTGAAATCAGGAAAGATGTTTGTCAGGGTTGTATCACTTCATAATACTTACTCAATCTTCATACTGAGAAAATAATCTAAGAATCTGGACTATATGAAGAATAATTTGACATCACGATTGAAGGAAGGATTATATACAATTTTCAAAAAGCACATAAAAAACTTGCTGAAAATTAGGAGCATTAGTTGATGATGATCAAGGCCTAAGTCCTTCAACTCAAATAAACAATACCCAAATCTTTACACTGAACCAATAGCTAACATAATGAAAAATGGACAAAAAAATTGAAGTTGTTAAGGAGTTTATTTTACCTGGATCCACAATTAAAGCTGGAACCAGCTGTCAAAAAAGCAAAGAATGTGCTACATCGAGTAAATCTTTTGTATAAGAACACATGAAAGTGTTTGAGATGTAACTTGGAAGACAAATGTACATCTGATCCAATCCATAGAATTCCAATTGTCTCATATGCTCATTGAAGTTAGATATGAAATAGAAAGACAAAGGAGAGATTGATTTATTTCAATATATCATGGGTTACCAGAAGAACACACATGCATATCTACCTTTGAAGAAGTTAAGTAGAATATGCCTTAGATGTGAAAATGACTTACGACTTTGAATAATACTTTGAAGATGTTAATAGAAGAGACCAGTTTCTGGGAATGGACATAATATTTAGTAAAGTAGAATGGCCTAGAAAAATAGGAATATACTTGATGAGATGTATTGACCCAGAAGTTGCAACAATAAGCCCACCATAATCATAACAACAATTATGTGGATGATGCAAGACCACGTAGTGTTTACTTCATTGTGCATGAAGTCCTTAGGCGTTAGAAGCAACTTCATACCATAAAACCAACTTCAGTTTTGGGCAAAAACTTGCTAGTACCAGGTACACATAGGAATGCTCTAACACTCCTCCTTAGGAGAAAATTGAAGCAATCTGCTCTTGTAATTATAGCTCAGGAAACCTTATGTTGGCTTGCTATGAATACAAATATAATTGATGACAGTGTTGAATTTTTTTATAGGCATCATTATATGAATTATCAAGTTTCTTAGGATTCTTGTTTTTGTATTTCTCCTTTGACTTTGGGATATATATATATATATATATATATATATATATATATTATATATATCCAGAATGTTATTGGTGTACAATAGGAGAAAAGGTACAGCGAGTATACTGATTTAAAATTTCAGTTCTTTATTTCCACACTCAACATATCTTTGAAATACAGAAGCACCCTTAATATGTCTAATCTATTTTTTAAGCTTTGCATGGCATTGCCTATCTTATCAACCCCTCTGAGAGATGAGAAAACACCTGCACTGGAATACAGTGAAAATTCTGTCCATGGATGGGATAATATTCCCATATTGCCCTGTAGGAAATTCCTTCTCTTAGAGAATAAATATTTGTCATACAGAAGTTTTTGTGAGGGTTGTCATTCAATTTCACCTGCCAGAGCCAGAAGAGATTTTTCAGAACCTTACTATGAAAATCTGGTGGGACTCATGGAGGTCATTGCTACAAAAGAATACCCCAACTCCACCAAAAATGTGGTCTACTAGAGTTTCTCATTCCTAAGATAGTTCATACTCCATCTTCAGCAATTTTTCAAATTTACTAGTGAAGTGAGTATTATTACCACAGGCCAGGTGTAGTATTATTGCAATTCAAGAGATTCGCAGTGTGAAACTACCAGTTACTCCTCAAGAGAAAGACAGGACTTTCTACTTCTGTATACAGTTCAAGTGTAGAAAACTCACAAAGGCTTCCACTCTGTCTTTTAGGGTCGTTATGAGTAAGAATTGACTAGAAGACCATGGGTTTTGTTTTTAGCTTTCAATGACAAGTAAGTATATTTAAGTTATTTTGCCTCTATATGTTTCCAGACTTCATAGTGATAATTTTCCAGAAATTTCAATTCTCTGGTGGGTAGTCACTAAACTACAGAAAGTATCGTCAGATTAACAGACCCAAGCATGGATATACCTCACTGTTTGCACAGCACAGTGCACAAGATAACTAGAGTTGCCATATCCAGAGAATTCGTTAGCTGCCATCAAGTCACCCCATGTATAGTGGACCTCTGTACAACAGAATGAAATATTAGTGCCACTGTTGTCCTATTTGAGTTCATTGTTGCAATCACTGTGCAAATATATTCCACTGAGGTTGTCCTCTTTTTGATGACCCTGTACTTTATCAAATAATTTCCCATAGATTGGCCCCTTTGATAACATATCCAAAGCATTTTAGTGACATTCTTGAAATACTCATCTTAGGAAAATCATATGGCCCTTAGTTTAAAATAAATAAGAAAGTTTTTCTAAATAATGGTCTGGATGTACTTATTCTCATGGAGATTAGAGAGTATACTGATGAATGAAAACAACAAAAAGGATCATCAAATAACTGAAAACAAAACCAAATCCACTGGTACTGAGGTGATGCCAGCTCACAGCTACCTTCTATACAGGATGGGGTATAAGTTCTCAGAAACTGTGCTTCTGAGATTGTGTTCAATGGAGTAGAAAGTCCAGTCTTTCCCCCCCAAAGTAACTGGTGGTTTCAAACTGTGAACCTGGCCGTTCCAAGCCCAATGTGTCACCCCTATGCCACCAGAGCTCTTCATACAAAAAGATAATAAAGCAATTTAAATTGTTAGACTGTGTGAGGAAAATAATCAGGCTGATTAAATACAGAATAGCTAACAAAGGTTCCTTCAAGTCTATTTAATATGAAACTTTGTGATAAGATGGAATCAGTTAAATCAGTAGAGGACAGCGGCACTATTATGGGGCCATAGAAAGGCCTTTTGGAGTTTCATGTGAATATGAAGCAGGAATGATTCTGTGTCATGCTTCAAATGGAAGGGGAATGAAATTTGATTTTTGATTAAAGTTCCCACATGGGGCTTAAAGTTTCTCTGATTCATTTTAGCATAGTGGATTCATTCACTTTACATTAGCAGTGTGACAGGATGGAAAGTCTGAGTACCCAAGTAATTCAGCTCCAGATTTCAGTTTATTCTTTACAATATTTTCTGTTTCCAATAAAGGTGAAGGGAATAAGAGAGGACTTTTTTTTCAGTGGAAAGCAGAAGGAGACAATGGTTGAACTGGGGTCTGCAAGGTATACAGAGCCTATTATAAGAATTGAAATGGGGCTGAGCCCAGTGGTGTAAGTGGTTGAGTGTGGGACTGTCGCCCGCGGGCTTGGCTGTTGAAATCCAGCAGGGGCTCTTAGGAGCAGCGCTGGGTAGCTCCCACGACCACCAGAGGACAGTGATGCTCCCCCACAAAAAAAAAAAAGAATTGAAATACAATTTATATAGACTGAGATAAAACCTAATTCTCTAGTTCTGTGTCTTCCCTATACCTATGACTTTAATTATTCAGTTAATCAAATAACATAGATTCCTGAAATACTTTAGATGATAGAAATAAAGCCCACATTATAAGATATTTTCAGTATTTGGTATTTCTTCATTATATGATTTTTTTAATTAAGTATATATTTCATGCTAGTCTTGAAAATAATAAGCCTATCAAATATAAAGATCTCTTTGAGATAAAACTATCTATTTTGAGGTGCAGATAGTATGGTTTTCAACAACAGTATATTTTAAATGTCTGAGATTCCATTTTAAAGTGTTTTTCATGACACTACACTGATCAAGGGAAAACTCATTTCCTTTGATTAAATTGATGGGTTTCACCAAGGATAATTATGTCCTGAATAGGCTATCTGCTACCGACAGTGTTAATTTACTGCATGACTTGGCATTGAAATTATTTAAGACCAACAGGTATTAGAGAAACAATTCCTTAATAGGTGAGCCATATGTCGCCCTCACTCCAGAGAAGAGCAAATTAGTCTCAGCAGAATCCAAACTTCAATGTAGATGAGCACCTCACCAAGGTAAAACAGTAGGTAGGGGTCTTGCAGTTGCACATTTGCATGAGGAAAGCATTTCTACCACACAGCTAAACAGATTTTTTTCATGATAAATACTCTGGCTTCCCTCTTGGTTTACAAAATGAAATCTAGAAAGTTGTTTCTTCTGTGAGAGAATGCTTGCAATATCTATGATATATTTGGCATGTCAATGACTGGACTTTTACTCTGCAAGCTTCTTTCTATTGCTCTTTTACTCTGTCCCTATCAAAATTAGAATTTTATATACATCAAAATATATAAAAATGGGCTGAGCTCCATTGGTGTAGTGGTTTAGTGCGGGACTGTGGCCCACTGGCTTGGCGGTTCAAATCCAGCAGCAGCTCTCCAGGAGCAAGGCTGGGTCTCCCACTCCCAGCAGAGGGCAGTGATATATATACACACATTTATATATAAATACTTATATATAAGTATATACAGACATACAAATATATATATATATGTAAAAATGAACATGATTCTAAGAAAGCCAAAGGTTCAGCCAGTGTCTTGGGCATCTCCATTTCCCTCCCTCCCAATATATGTAAGTATGAATCCCCTGATTCTGTAAGGACCATTTATGTAAGTGTACTTATATGTGAATACACATTTGAATTTATCTGTATACAAAATTAATCAGCAAAAAGAAACATAGAAGGAAAGGGGCAAAAATAATCAAATAGGCAAAAAATAAAACTAACAGGAACAACCAATCTGACAATTACATTATTCCTGCCCCTTGTCAGCATTAGCTGCACACAAATTCTTGCTACTTTCAAAAGGAGGCAATGAGATCCAAGCATGAAAGACCGTTAAGATTTATATTTAACCACTCCTGTAAATGCTAGTCACTGCTTTTATTTAACTCAGTGTTTCTCCACAGGTTCTATTTGTGAGGAGAGTGAGGGATTGGGGCAGGGAGGCAGTGCCACCTAATTCCTGAGTAATTAACAAGAAGTCCCAATCCAGTCCAGACTAAGTCCATTAGTCTAATATGAGCCCATAAATCTGACACTAGTCCATAAATCACTCTGCAAACTCATGCAGTCACAGACAATGATGCCAAATGCAGCAAGATCACAGGCAGGTGGGTGGAAAGCTCTATGGATCTGATGGTGGGGGAAGCATTTCCATGTGGCTACCCAAGCTCCTGAGTAAGTGAGGTGTAGCAGACAGTGTTGTTCTTCTGCAAGGAGACAGAAAGAAAGTTCCCAGAATCCTCATGAGGCCACAACCATTGCAGAATTGACTCCACCCATTCACTCTTTTTAAAAATTTATTTTTAATTAATGTTTTTGCACCACTCCACTCTTAATATCTTCAAGTTGACACAAGATTATGTAATGACCACAGCACAGAATATTGTCATTACATAGATTTCTAGTCATTTTTCATCCATTTTATACTACTTTTTTAAAAAACTCTCTAATTTTACAAGAGGAGAAAATGCTCCAACGATGCAGTATGCCATGTTCAAGCCACAAGGCAGGCATGAAATAAATTAACTTTTGTATCTCATTTCTTCTCCTGGGGCTTAGCCTAATACATAAACACCTCTCTCTCTCTCTCTCTCTCTCTCTCTCTCCACCTGGTTCTCTGATCCAGTTGCGTCTCTTTGTGAAGTATGACAAGTGTGGGATTCAAAATAGGCAATCACAATGTAGAGGATTGCTGGGTGGCTCAAGCAGTAAAACGTTTGAAAGGCTGGCAGTTTGAACCCAGCCTAAAATGTCTCAGAGGGAAGGTCTGATGGTTTTCTCAATGATCAAACCTGAAAAAGAGAATGAAATGTAAATAATCTAGGGGGAGCTCTTACAGATATTTTCACCGATTAGATAAAGCATAATTAAAACATTTTTCTTTCTTCTTGAACCCTTTGATATTAGCTCCCCTTTATCCCTCTCCCTCCCTACCTTTAACAAATCCTTATTATTATAATTTTTCTATATTCTACACCATCCGATGTGTCTTTTCACATACAAGTCTGTTATTTCCCCCCTTAAGTGAGGTTATACAGTCATCATTGCTATCAGTTCCACCTTCCCCCCTTCCCCCGCCTTCTTTCCATATCTTCTGGGAATCATTCCTCCTGCTCTTGTTTCTGAAGGGTTTATCCACCTTGGATTTCATTCTTCAAGAAATCTTTGTTACACAAATGAACATATGAAGATCTAACAAGACGAAGTTAGTAAAATTAAGACCATAATAGTAAGGGGAGGAAATATTAAAGAGCTAGAAGATAGTTGTGTGTCTCATCAGTGCTATACTGCCACTTGGGTATATCATCCCTTTCATGTGACTCTTCCATGAGGGACTGTCCAATTGTCTTACAGGTGGGTTTTTGGTCTCCATTTTGTGTATGCTTCTTCACGTCAATTTGATTGCTTATTTTTGAACTTCTGATACCTCTTCCTTCAACACCGCATGACCATACAGACTGGTGTGCTTCTTCCATGTAAGGTTTGTTGTTTCTCTGCTGGATAACCCCTTGTTTAATTACAAGCCTTTATGACCCCAGATGCTATCTTTACATAGCTGGAGACCACCAGTTTTGTTCACCGCATTCGCTTAATGCACCCATTTTGCCTTCAGCAGTAGTGTCAAGAAGGTGAGTATTATACATTGCCACATTATTAGAACACACCATTTTGTTCTTCAGTAAGATTGAAGTAGCGGCCCAAAGTCCATTTGTTTCCTTCTTGTATTTACATATACATAGTTATATTTTATATATACATATTTATATTTAGACCTATACATATATATTTTTTATTTTTATTGCTCCTGTCCCACTCTCATGTTTATCTATCATTCACCTCTCAGAAATTCCTCTTGCATACATTTCAATTGGTCAAACACCTCCAGAAATACTACATCCTCCTCACCATCCTCTTTAGATCCCTTGTGATTCTCCTGTCTCTGACATTGTTGCCTTACCTTTCACCTCCCCCTGCCTCCTCCTCTCCCATGCTCCACTGGTCCCATTACTGTTTCCTTTGGTTTGGTTATCCTGCCTATTTTGTATACATAGACAACAACAGAAAAGAGAGAGGAGGGAGGGAGAGAGAGAGAATATAAGTAGTTCTGAGTCTAACTGTTGTTCTTACGTAGACTAGATGAGTTAAATAGTGAGCAGTCCTAGATATAATCCGTTGGTCCAATCAAATTTTCTTTCAGGGATTCCTATCCAAGGACCCACTTACCTAACAGCACTTACACCCTTTTAGTTTTCAGCATTCGTGTTTGAGGGGTGTACCTTTTGCAAGGTCCTATTGCTCTCCCTAGACGGAGGAGTCTAATGTTCCCCCCACACACACATACACCACAACTCCTGTGTACTGTCAGTGTGACACTCCTGTGAATATCCCCCAATCAGATCAGGCGAGGTGCCAAGGGCTGTCCGCCTCTCCCCTTCCCCCCGGTCAGCAGTCCTTGGGGAATTTGTGGCATTACTTCCATTGCTGGACGGTTGCACTCTCCACTTGGTTGGCGCCCATGTAAGTGGGTCAGACTGACAGTACATTCCAGAACAGTAGCTTCAGTGCTGTCCCCTGTGGCTCTCTCTTCCAGGGAGGGGATGGCATGTCTTCCTCTGAGGCCTGCCCTGCAGGCCTCTCTACAAAGCAGCTGCTCAGCGCAGGAACGCTGTCTTCTAGGCTTGGTGTACCTGGCTGTGGCTTACTCTCCCTCTCTCCTTTTCCTGTGCAGACACAAACAATACCCTCCCCTGGTGGATTAGTGTCCTGGCCTCATTTGCCTTCCTTTCTCTTCCTCTAGCCCTCTGTGGACCATCAAGGCATGTGATGGGGGGTGGGGGTGGAGACCTTTACAAAGCAGTTCTACTCTGCACACATAGGGTAGGCATGAGTAAGAATCTACTCGATGGCAATTAATAACCATCGTTATGAATAGGAACTGAGAAAATACAGGAGAGAAAACAGCTTCATAATTCGGTTTTAAGAATGGGATTTTAGCACTGAGGCCCCCTGGGCTGGTTGTTCAAAACAGCAAGAGCAAGGCTGGGCCTCCTATTCCCACCACAGGGCAATGATGCCAAAAAAATGGGATTTTATGCTATGAAAATGGGAAAATTTCAATCAAAAAACATGGTTTGAGACCACTTACCTGAGTTCTCTCAAGGATTTCACTATCAGATAACATCTCAGAGGATATCTCCCTGTTTGAACTAAAAAATAGTCTTTTAGGCTGCAGAAGAGTACAAATGCAAATTTATTAGAGTAGTGATAAGGGAAATTTACTTAACTAGAACTTTTAAAGCTTCATTTAACCTTTATGAGTGCTAATAAGTTTCATCTCAAGACAAAAAACCTTTCTTGTGAAACTTTAATTTAATTATTTGCATTAGGAATACAGAAACAATAACTTAAAAGAGAAAAGTCAAATTTCATTACCCAGTGATTTCTGCATCCTTTCATGAATTTTAGCATTTTCTATATATTTATTTTGTATACTTCCTTTCCATTTCATAAAAAAGTTTTCTAAAATGACATAGGGTTCCTTTTGATAGAATATAAATATATTTTAACTCTCAATGTAAATTAGAATGAATAAGAAACTATAGAGAAATGCAAGAGGTGTAGCTACTTACACCAAACAACAATTGTGAAAATTATTTCTATCATTTTTCAAATGAATGTTGCATTGGTGCTGAGATGTAACTTCAGTGACAAGTTTGGGTTGGGAATGAGGCATCATTAATAATTGATATGAAGTACATGTAAATATTCAGGTTAATACTTGTTTATTTTGAAACATTCTTCCATTTGGAATAATAATACTTTGAATTAACAATCAAAGCATATTTTCCTGCATTAACCCTGGAAATAATTTAACAGAACCATCTGAAGAGGTTGTAACAATATGAAATAGAATGAAAATCTGTATTTTAACAGATAACAAATTAATTTCTAACTTTATCTAAATTTAGTAAAATTTACTATACATATGGTATGAGTCAGGTTCTTTATAAATTTATATCATCTAATCCTCCAAACAAGCTATTTTGTTTTCCTCAGGAAAAAAATCTATATATGCTTGTAATTATTATATATGTAAGTTCTATAGCTATACATAAAGTGCTATAGTCACTATTTATATAGATATACTTGCTATTGCTTTTAAAGCCTAAGTATGGAAATAAAATAGTGAATGTGTCACATCTGTCTTGAGATGTATAAGATAGTATATGTGGGACCCCTACTACTAATATATGCTTAATGACTCTTCCCATTGCTGTTATTTTAGATATTTCTATGAGGAAACCTGTTTCTCATGGAGATAAAACTTCATTTGAATGAAACAAACAGACTCCAAGACATAAATTCAAAATTGTCTTTCTGAATCAGCTGTGACTTTCAACGAGTTCACAATAATTCTTGGGCTGAGCTCTGGTGGCGTAAGTGGTTGAGTGTGGGACTTCAGCCTGCAGGCTTGGCGGTTCAAATCCAGCGGTGGCTCTCAGGAGCAGGGCTGGGTAGCTCCCATGACCACCAGAGGACAGTGATGCCAAAAACAAACAAACAATCAATCAAACAAAAATTCCTCTTATAGTTTTTAACCTCTTTACCAGTTCCTTTGACAGCTCACCCCTGCTATCTTGAGACCAGGACTACTGACACTGTCTGAAGCATGATGTACAGATGTAGAAATGGAGGGTTTGGGAAGATATTTGGAGAGAAAATGGAGAGTGCCACCAAGAGTGGGTGTTCCCTGCTATTGAACTGGATCATAACTAAGAATGTCGTGTAACTAATTCTCCTCTGAAATATTGTAGTCAGTAGCACTGAACTCTGACCTGGTAGAACTTCAGTGGTGAAATAATACCTGTTAAGTAAAATGAGATCTTAATTAGAAATTTCAGCAATGGAGAAGATAAGGAGTGCATTTTTGCTGTGAGAGACCACAGTAGACTCAAAGACACCCAAGGAAAGGTAAAGTGTAGGTTATGAGGGACACTCCAAATGTCAATAAAGCCCTCAAACGTGGTGTAAACACCTGCTTCAAAATCACAGAGATGGCATTATGAACCCAAAATGATGATCTGGCGACCAAGCAAGTTCATTGCAACTCACAGTGGCTCTTGATAGGATTATTGAGACAGTGACCCCGGGTGAGAGCACATCACCTCATCCCTCTCCAGGAGGGGCTTAGGGGTTTGCACCACTGACATGCTATGGTTAGCAGTTCATTACACAACTCACAGTAGAACTTTTAAAGTAGATGTGCTTTCTCACCTTCTGAGCATTCACTATATCTTTGAATGTCAAGGGCTGTGGGACAGAGACATCTAAATGTCTCCATTATTACGACTGCAAGAGAAATATCATTTAGGGTAATTATCAACTAAATTTTCTGTCAAAATTATCATGAGCTAAACTAAAACATGTATTCAAAATAAACTCAGAAATTAAGTCATATAAACCTCAATGTATAGGGATATTTAATTGTATTATAATTTGTTTCTAATGACCATACAGAAATATGATGTATCTGAATTAAGATATTAGAAGCATACTGACTAGTGTATGTAAATGAAGCAATATTTTTTAAACTACAAAACATCAACTTTACAAAGCGATTCTATCTAAGTAAATTTTCAGATATTTAAGCTGCTTATGTGCTTTGCATAAATAATCACTTTAAATCCCTATGCTCACATATTCAGTAATATGCATAATATTTTTCAGTAGTTGTTCCTAATAAAAGTCAAACTGCACTTATGAATATAAATTATTCACATTGGCCTATTGATACATAGTAGCTAATTTTCAAGATACTGTCTGTAAACACTATAAAGCTGTATTAAATATTCATATAATCATTGTGATAATTAATCCATAAACAATTCTAATTAAAATGAAAGTATCTTGTCTTATAACTAACCAAATAAAATAGAACGTTAAAGGATAGCACTTCAAATTTAATAACAGAGCCAAAAGAAAATGATCATACCACTGATATTCAAGGTTATGAAAAGTTAAGTGAAGTATCATTATTATAGTCATGTTTATTGAAAGGGAAATGAATTCTTCTCCTTGAGAAACCATTATATGCGAAGAAAATTAAGCCAGATAAAATGATGTATCTTTTGTATGCATTCACAATCTCTTTTTACATGTTTTGTTTGCGATGCTTTTTGCCCATGCAGCTATTTCTTGTTTATCATACGTAAAAAGTAAGTTCTTTAATTTTCATCATTGAGTTAGGTCAGTGATAGATTGTGTTAATCAACTGCAACATTATTAAGGCCCAGGCTCAAGAGCAGATGGCGGGGTCCAGGTCTAGTTTGTCTTGCATCTTCTATGCACTGGGTAATAACTACTTAGAGATGTCAAGAAGGAGAGAAAATGTCAATAGTTCCAATCATGGAAGAGTGAATAAGAAGGCAGGAAGGAAAGGCGGTAGAGAGTATGAACATGAGAGTCTGGATAGAGTCTGAAAAGCAGGTGAAACAGGGCCTGCTCACCGCAGGTGCTTTAAAGCATCCTGGAGGGACAGCAGCCTACAAAATCCCTGGAGCTGACTAAGGAGAGAATGACAAGTAAAAAAAATGAGTGATTGGGAGACTAAGTTCTTTGGTCTCATGCTTCTCCGCATTGCACTGACTTTTCAAGGCTAAGAACAAATTGCAGGTAATCTAAACCCTCTAGCTGACTTCCGAGGGAATGACTAGATTAAAGTTATCGGGCTATGAGAATGCAACACCAGACATTGAATTGTGGTTCCTGATTGTGTTGGTCTGGGTTGACTAGAGAGACAGATTCATAGACACTGATGTGTATAAGAAAGCGCTTTATATGAAAGAATATTGCATATTGAGAAATGCCTCCTCACAGTCCAGATCAAGTCCATAAATCCAATATTATCCCAAATGAATCCAATATTATCCCAAATGTCTATAAGTTCCTTTTAAGGCTCACACACCACAAAATCAATGCTGAAAGCATGAAGATCACAGGCCCGTGGGTGAAATGTCTTGTGAATCTAGTGGCACTAGAAGCATCTCAGTGCCGGCAGGGGTCTTCCACGTGGCTCCTCCAGCTCCAGGGCTCTAGCTCCATGTATAACTCCATGAGCCTTTTCGACAGGAGTGTCTCACAGAGAGAGTAAGTCTGTCTTCCATTGAGCTATTTATTTCCATAGTCCATGCAATGAGGTCATCACGCTGTGACCTGATTGGCAGGCTAACCTTCACCCCTTTACTCTTATTATCTCAAGTTGACAGCAGATTGTGTAACTACCATACTGAGTATACAAAATATTCTGATTCCCACGGAAGTACCCCTAGATTTTCATCACTTATGATCATTCTACCAAAGAATCTACCCTGGGGTATTCTATGAGGTTCACAGACATGTCCTTCTGAAGTTGATCTTGTTTAAAAGTGTCCAGATAAAGAGACAGCCAAAAAGTCCATGAATTTCCTTTGGGTAGTCCAAGACTCTTCCTGAGAGTATATAGTTGTTCATTATGTTCATTGATATCTATAATTCACTTCAGTGTTCAACACTTAAAAAAATGTGTTTGCCATGGTCAGCAGTGCTATGAATGGTCACAGAAAGAAGTATTGCCACCTGAGACCTTAACACTTTGTCTTGTCAATATTCCTTCTCAATACACATGCTTCAGAGCACCCTAGAGCAGCAGCATGGAGTCACCTTAGTAGAAGATATTGATAATTATTGCAACTTTCCCAACTAGGACTAAAGTAAGCAGATCTGAAAATCATCTTAATAGCAAACACTACACACTAAAAAAAATCACAATGTTCTGATTGACTCATCACCTATACTAAGCAGAGGATGTGTTAACATTTTGCCACTCCGGATGGTTGAGTCAGACATTCACAGGTATAGATTGGGAGTAAACTATCTGTCCTATCCATGTGCCCTCATTATCCACTTTAAGGGTAAATATAAGTGACCCTTTGCTGAATCTGAGACATGGAGTGCAGGATACAACAAAGACCAAATAAATACATCATAATTAGTGCTTGTGGTGCCTAAAACACCATGGTAACTCATCGCCCAATAGGTGGATGATGGTGGTTCATTTTTCCCATCTTGATTTTTGGTTGTTTGTTTTACCCCTCCTCTCTCATTCTTATCCTTTATAGAATCTTTTTCAGGCATAAAATTGCTGGTGAATTTTTGGAGAAGTCTAATGCTGTTCATCAAAAAAGAAAAAAAAACACAATTGCAACTGACATAAAAGAAAAAAACAAAGCATGCTTTGGTTTGGGGTTATAAATGGTTCCTGGTACATTTTCCTATTAGCCCCACTTCCATTAATGAAGAAAAGTAGTCTGAAAGATCACAAATTATAGCACCGAACATTAGTACTGCTTTCTCCAATCCTTCAGCAGAAAAGATCTTGTGAAAATTTATTAGTCACAGACAAGATTTTAGTCAAGCAATTGTGTTTAATACCAGGTAACAAAAATTACAGAGACTAGCTGAAACAAAAAGGACTTAATTGTCAAGTACTCTTGCTCTGTGTAGCTGCTGTTTCTGGAGAAGCGGGCACTAACGATACTCTTGCAACTGTCTGTTTCTATTATCAGCAAGTTCTGCCTTAATCAAGGAAGGGGTCTGCTTGTGAAAAGCTGTCAAGGAAGAAGTTGTTACTGCAGAACAACATCATAGTGTTAAATTAGAAAATCTGAATTAGAATTGCAAACTCTTCATCACATCTGGAGCACTGCTTGCAAAAGTGTCAGGAATGCAGCTTTCTGCTTTATGTACTAATCCATCCCCTGAGTTCTCAAGAGGAGGCTACTGGAATGATTGTTGAGGGAATCAGATGCCGATATCTAATGTAACCATATCTGCTCTGCATGGAAGACAGCACAGCTACCTTCCGATGTCCCACGCCACCTGGATTATTCTACTGCCCGCAGAAATTGCTTAGCAGGCTCCTCACGCCAAGCCCAGCTTCTCTGATCCCTTCAAATGGATATAATCCATCACACCAAATATATTTGTTCAATACACATACCAATTTTCACACATGCCACCAATGTAAGCCCTTACTTTCTTTACCATTGTTAACAGAAGGCGCATGTTTTATGTATGATTATTAATTCCTTTACTTAGAATACTCTTGTAAATTTCTTTGCCTAAGACCACAGAGATTTTAAAATGCTTGCCTCAGCTATCACCCTTCCCCTTTTTAAAGTTTAAATCATTTTATTAGGCATTCTTACAGATATAATAACGTTCCATAGTTCAATCCTATCAAGCTGCATTGTATGATTCTTACCACAATCCATTTCAAAATATTTTTTCGCTTTGAACTCCTTGATATCAGCTCCCCATGACCCCCTCCCTCTGCCTCCACAGTCATTATTATTACTACTATTTTATTGTCATATCTTACATAATGCAATATATCCATTCACATACAATTCTGTTCCTCGATCTAATTGAGTCGCCAATGCTATCTACTCCCTTCACCCTGACACTCTCCTGCACCCTTATGGAACCCTTGCTCCTGTTAATGTTTCTGAAGGATTATCTATCTGAAGGATTATCATTTACTGAACAATTTTAAATATACAAATGAACATACTAAACCTAACATGATTAATGAGATAAAACAAATAAAAACCATAATAGTAAGGGGAGGAAATCTGAGAGAACAAAAGGATAATCATGTGATTTCTCAGTGCTATACCGTACCCTGGGTTTATCATCCCTTTCTGTGAGGGCCTGCCCAATTATTGAACTGGTGAGTTTGGGTCTCTACTGCATCCACACCCCTCAAACTGGATTTGTTTGGTTGTTTACGAACTTCTGATACCTCTTCCTGTCTAAACCTCATGACCACACAGGCTGCTGTGCTTCTTCCATGTGGACTTTGTAGCTTCTCTGCTAGATGACCACTTCTTTAAAACTCCAGACACTCTATCTTTTAATAGCAGGGAACCATCAACTTTCTTCCGCATATTGGCTTATGCACACATTTTGCCTTCTGTGATCTTGTCAGGAAGATGAGTATCATGCAATACCACAGTATTCACACTAACCGTTCTTGTACTGAGCTGAGATTTAAGTAGAAGTTGAACGTCCTCTGTAACCTGTTGCATAAGTATGCCTATATTTATATATGTACATGTATAGACACATATATTTTTCATCTTTGTATGTTCCTCCTGCCCCACTGTCATGCTTACCCATAATTCCTCTCACACACAACTTGATTATCAAGCATGAATGGAAAAGCTCCACCATCTTTGCGATCAATTTCAGGACCCTAAGTATTCTCCTGGACCCATGATTGTTGACCCCCTGCTCATCTTTCCCCACTCCCATGCCCCTCAGGCATCAGTCGCTGATAGTAAGATTGCTATCCTGCCTATCTTACATAGATAAACACCAAAAAGAGAAAGAAAACCCCAAACATACAGACAGTCACAAGACTAACAGGGACACTGACCTAGAGCAGATGACTATTTCTTCGTTGAGCACAGAGCAGAAAATGTTATAAATCATTGGTCCAACCCACCTTTCCCCAGACCTGCATTTTCCGGGTCTGTTTGACTAGCAACTCATACATTCTCCAAATCTGCATTCATGCCCCAAAGGCAAGCATCCTAAATGTCCCCATTGCTATTCCTGAAGTCAGGGATGAAATGGACTAGTGTCACTCCCTACTTTCCACTAATCACCCCCATTACACCTTTAGATATTCATTTGAGTAGTCCCCAAACAGTTCAGATGGGGTGTCAAGTCCTGCCACTATCATCAGGATTCTTAGCGGACTTTGTGGCTTTGTTTCCATCACTGCTCTCTGGCACTCCCTTCTTGCTTTGCTCCTGTGTGTCCAGGTCAGATGGGCCGCTCTCCATTCCTTCAAGGCTGTTCTCTGCAGTTACCTGTCTTCAACAGGACTTGGCCAAGAAGAAATAGTCAATAATTTACCTGCTGTGTATCACTGATAATAATGTGAATTTTCTGAAACAGAATTGTGATGTTTAATTTTAGACATATATTCATATAACAATCAACTGATCAATAGATTAATAAACAGATAGCTATATAAGAATATGTCACTCAGTATTTTTAATAGGGTTCTAGTTTATTCATACATGGATTTGTTGCAAAAACAAAATGAAACAAAAAAACAAGCATATGTTAGACTTGTCTATGTGAACACTGGACAGCTACAACAAGGTCTCTCTTGAAAATGCCTTTCCTACTTTCATTTAGTTACGTTCAAAAACAAGTCCAGTCACAATAGTAACTTCTCAGGGGACCTACTTAGCCATTACATTTAAGATTGAAAAGTTCATTTTACGACCTTACAGTGACTGATTTTTTTTATTATTAATCGGTAATATTTTTTAATTTCACAGATAATATTTTTTTCTTACATACTTTTATCGGGGGCTCTTACATCTTTTCTCACAACCCATCCATTGTGTCAAGCACATTTGTACCTATGCTGCTATCATCATTTTCAAAGCATTTTCTTTCTACTTGAGTCCTTCATTTCAGCTCCTCATTTTCCCCCCTTCCCACAGGTATAAGTTATAGATTATTTTCATATCTTACATCATCCTCTGTCATCCTTCACTCACTTTTCCATTGTCTGTCCCCCCTGGAAGGGGTTTCTACATTGATGCTTGTGGTCTATTCCCCCTTTCTTCTCCTCCTTCCCCCAATCCTCCTGGTATCTTTATTCTTATTGTTGCCCCTGGGGGGGGTTATCTGTCCCGAATTCCCTGTGTTGTGGGCTCTTATCTGTAGCAGTGTGCATGTTCTGGTCTAATTCAATTTGTAAGGTAGAACTGTGGTCATGATAGTTGTGGGAAGGAAGCATTAAAGAACTAGAGGAAGGTTGCATGTTTTATCAGTGCTACACAGCACCCTGACAGGTTCATCTCTTCCCTATGACCCTTCTGCTAAGGGTCATATCCAATTGTGTACAGATGGGCTTTGGATCTCCAGTCCGCATGCTCCCTCCCCACCCTTCACATTGGATATGATTTATTTTCTGGGTCTTAAATGACTGATACTTGATCCCATTGACACTCTATGATCACACAGACTGGTGTACTTAAAAAAAATAATGTTATTGGTACATAATTCACATACCATACACCTTAATAGTTCAGTCATATCAAGGAGACTGGTACAATCATTACCACAATCAATTTTAGAATATAACATTTTCTTCTAGTACTCATTGTTATTGGGCCCCATTTCTTCCAAACCCATTTCTGACATAACCCCAAGAAACCATTAATTGGTCACATTTGCCTATTCAAGAATTCAAATGCCGAAAAGAATGTAAAACAACAATAATAACAACAAAAACTAACAAGAGCGGCAAAGTAAAAGAGTGGAAACCCTCACTCAAAGAGAAAGTAGAACATACTCAAAACTTGAACAATCTTTAAATTGGTCAAAAGGGAGATCAAATGATAAATGTTAACTTTTAACCTATGTGCATCTGTGATAATCTACTTTCTGATGTGATAGCAAGGCCATTCACTTCGCTGGTCTGTGGACAGAGGCAGTTCCTGGGAGTATGTCCTTTCTGCTCAACCTTAGAAAGGTTGGAAAGAAAGCAAAGAAAACTGAAACAATTCTGGAGTGGGTCAAAGGGAGATCAAACAACATTACATTTTAACATAACTATGTCTGTCATGATGACTTTACCATGCTCTCTGCCTGATAGCAAGGCTTTTCATATCCCTTAACTATGGTCACGGTGGATGTCCCTGAGTCTTAATGTATGTGTGGACTCTGAAAATGGATTTTGGCCTTCCACTGTCATCTCAAATTTTTTTCTTAAATTGCGTAGGATAATAATGGGGAGTTATGAAAACTTTTTAAAAATATATAAACTATTGTGAAGAAAAGAACAAGAAAATTACACCTGCCCATTCTATAATTCTAGTAAGGGCTGCCATAATAATTTCTTTAGGAAATATTACCCATCCACCCCACAACCCCAGTGTTCTTAATGCTTGTCTTTTTCCCATATACTTAAAGAACAGTTTAAGGGATCACAGATTTAGCCCCTAGAGAATGTAAAAGATGCTGATTTGAGGTGACGTAGATCAAGAAGCCTAGATAAAGTTAAAGATGGAAATACTGCCTTCAAAAATAAATAGGCATAGATATAATATGTATCAAGAAACAAAATATATACATTTTTATATTTTATAGACAATTATATTATTTTGTAGAAATATTTATTGACCCTTGTTCATGTACACCTCTAAGTGTGCATATCTATCAATTATCTATCTATCTATCTGTCTATCTGTCTGTCTGTCTGTCTGTCTATCTATCTATCATCATCATCATGTGTTTTTGGCATTCTGTTGAGAGGCATATACATAGTCATGCATTTTGGGCCTTTTGTTAGGACCTGGGATACTTTTTTATTAATAATTGTAAAGATATATGATCAATATATCAAATAATTCAATAGGTGAATTATATTCAGAAGCAGGATGCGATCATCATGATAGTCAAATTTAGAAAGTATTCTTCTTCCTTATAGTCCACGTCACTGTAAACTCCCCCTTACCCCCCAACATCCCTCCCAGGATTCATAATACTTTGTTTGTGCACTAAATCTCTTTGAGCTGAATTAATTGGGGAGAGACTATAATTAAATTTAGCCCTATGTACTCTAATTTGGAATTAGTTCTTTAAAAAGATCTAATATTATTCATTCAATTGCTTCTTCTGTGCTGCCCTCAGCTCTTCTTGAATGCCTTCTATGCTAGATTTTAGGAGATATGAAAGAGACTTATTGTGTTCCCTTACCTTGAAAATGTTCAGGTAAGTAGAAAGACAAAGAAGCCTTGCAAATGAGACATAATTGTTTCTTTCATTGAAATTTAAGCAATATTCACAGAAATAAGAGGAGCTGAATATACTTGAATTCTCAAGGAAGGGTCCACAGATGTGTTCATTACCTGAACCAAAGCATCTTCATATCTGTGTCATGAGAACTTTAATAATGATGAACAATATATAGAGTATTTATTATGTGTTAAAACTTGTGCTAAGAGCTTTGCAATCTTTTTCTCATAGCATGCTCAAAGCAATATCAAACAACCTTTCAAGTGAGGAAAGTAGAATATTTAAAAGGTAAGTGGCTGTACAGTTATTAAATAGTAGGACAAGGATTTAGAACTTGAATTTATCAACTCATAAAGGGAATGTACTATTGTGGTAAAAGACATAATTTGAGGAGCCAGAGAGCGTAAATTGAAATCTCAGGTCTATCATGTACTCCAACAACCAAAAAATAAGTAAAACAAACCTCCAAACTCACTGCTCTCTAGTAGCTGCTGACTGACAGCGAGCCTATAGGACAGATTAGACATATCCTTGTGAATCCTCACGCTGTAACTGTAACTGTAAAAGGGAGTAGAAAGTTTAAACTGCAGACATTGCTATTTATAGCCCAATGCAGAACCAACACCCCAGTCTCACCCTCAGGCCTCCTATGTCCTAGATGTGCGGCTTGGGCAAATTATTTATTCTCTTTTGTCCTTAGTGTGCCAATTGGTAAAATGCCATTACTGTAGCACCTGGTTTCTAGTTTTATTTTGATCTGTAGTAAAGAGGTAGCAAATATATAAGGAATACAGGAACAACGTTGCAAATGTTAGTTAGTTATAACCTTTAGACTATCTCAGTATATGATGGTGGTTCTTCCTTGCTGTCGACTTGGGTCTGAGCCAGAGAAACCAGATGTGCAGTGGAATGAAGGCGACATGCTCACAGCTGTTCTTAGGCTCCATCATTGCTGTCTCTGGGTCAATCCATCTTGTCAGACGTCTCCTTTTTGGCTGCCCCTCTCCATAAGCAAGTATGGCAGCCTCTTCTGACAACATTTCCAGAGTACATGAAGCGGAGTCTGCCCATCCTTACCTCTAAGGAATATCCGAACCCTACGTCTTCCAAAATGGATATACTTTCAATGTTATGTGATAGCACCATGCTGACATACATTGGTTCTTTGGTCTTTCTTACTTAAGCTTGCATGCATGAGTTGAAGGACAATACCATGGATTGGATCTAGCATAGACCAAAAACAAAAAAAAAATTCACTGCCATCAGTTCATAGCAAACTGATAGGCCAGCGTGGAGTCAGAATTGTGGATTTTCTAGCCTGTGACTCTTTATTTTCCCTGAGGAGAAATCGGTGATTTTAAAATACTGACCTTACATGTAGCACCCACACTTAAGCTCCATGCCAACAGGGCTTGGGTCAGGAACACTCTTGCTTTCCAATACTTTAAAAATATCTTATGGAGCAGATTTACCCAATGCAGTGTGTCCTTTTCCTTTGACTTCTGACTGCTGCTTCCATGAGTATTAATTGGGGCGTCAAGCAAAATGAAATCCTCAAGAATTTAAATCCATTTGTAATGATGCTACATATTAGCACCCCCTCATACCCATCCCTTATTCCTAGAGCTCCTCTATCCCTTTGTATGTGTTATCATTATTCATCCACCCCTCCTGTGCTTCACAGGAAAGCCAACAGAAAACAATAAACAAAACCACATTAAAAAGGTAAGGATAAATAATCATAATAAAAATAATAATACAAATATAAAAATAGAAATAATATGTAAGTATGAAAAGGTCTCCACCAACATTCAAAAATCCAGGGAAGAAATTTCTGTCATTGAACAATAATTGCAGCCAGAAAAAAATTCAGGTTGCATCTATAGGGAGGTCAGCTGGCCAAGTATTGAGTTTGATTCCCGCATAGTTAAGATTATAATGGTTTCTGCCTGATCATAAGGCTAGAGTGGATTTGCCAGGAGTTCAGTCTGAATAGATACTCTGCAGGTGGGTTTTGGGTTCCCACTGTACCCCATAGTCCTCTACAAATTTGGGTGTTCATTTTAACTCTGATGCTTTTCACTTTGCCATTTTGTTATGCAGTGTCATTCCTCTTGAAAGTATAATTTCAAGCATAGTGAACCATATGATTTCAAAATGCCAAAGGCCAGGCCATTTCAATCACTAGTGTCTGGGATATTGATCTATATGTGTTCAAATTTGTATTTTACTACTTCTAATTTTCCTTGGTTCACACTTATAATATTCCACATTTAAATTACTAATAAATCTTTTTAGCTGTTTTCTTCTTATTTTGTCTCATGCCTCGTCAGCAAAGGGAGGCTCAAAGACTTTATTCGTACAGGTTGTATTCCATCCACAACATGATGGCCGATTGTACTTTGCGACTTCAGCTCTTCCTCCGTCATATTTTGAGTTCTTCCTCACCTGAGACGCTCATCTTCTAGCACTCTCTCCAAAAGTGGTCTCCTCTTTGATCGGCTTTCTGTATCTGGCAGCGTTCCAAGTCTGTCCAGAACATTTTCTGTGGTTATTTTCCTCAGAAGTGTATAGGGTATTTCTTCTTCATAGCTTGCCTAATCAGGAAACTTTTCTGAAAGCTGTTCATTTGGGTGACCCTACCGTTATTGGAAATATCAGTGACATAGCTTCCAGCATCACAGCAACACATGTTACCACAATAAGACAAATTGATCTACAAGTAGTGGGAGAATACATTAAGGTAACTTATTCTTGCACCTAAAATTTGTAAGTTTTTGGTTTTCCCAGGGTGAGGCTCACCCATTGCACTTTGGGTGTGTTGATCCCTGCAATTTCTCCAAATCTGGGAATCATGACTACATAATTTGTGGTGGTGGGGGACTCTGTTCGTGCTCTTCCCTGAGGGGGAAAAGACTTGGAAGTGTTGTATGAGAGAGTGCTAGTACATATTACATATACATCAATGTAGTCCTTCCTTTATTCATAATGTGTCTCACTAACTGAAATCAAGGATTTGCATAGGTTACTTTGTTTCTAGAGACTTAAAAATAAAATGTAATGTGCTGTATAAATGCTAAAAAGTGGGAAAATAAAATCTATAGGAATGTGAAAAAAAAAAGCAAAAACTCAGATTGATTCTTGCTGAGCAGGAGGATGAAACACGAGTCATAGAGTCCAAGAAATTGCTGAAAGCATAATTAATGTGCCTGAGAGATGATTAATTAAATAAAATTAATCCAATAGAGATATTAGGTCACACCAGGCTGGTTTATATATCTCTGGAATTCATAGTTTGCTATATAAAGTGTCTATGATCTTCAGAAGAGGACTGATGTTTTGCCATAAGATGTCTTCAAGTTAGCTCCTATGCACAGTGTCCCTATGCACAGAGGAATGAAATGCTGCCTGGTCCTACACCATTCAGGCAATCGATAATATGATTGAAACCACTGTTTCAGCCACTGGGTTAACACATCTCCTTACAGGGTTTCCTCTTCTTTGATACCCCACTCACTACCAAATGGATGGCTCTTCTTCAAAGCCATCTGTCCTGATAACAAGTACCAGGCAAGGACAATGAGGTTACACCACCCTCGCTTTCAAGGAGCATCTGGCTATACTATATATTTTTGAGTCTGATTTGTGTCTTCTGGAATTCCATAGTACCAGTCAATAGTTTTTGTTCTTCTGGAATTCCACACCACCAGTTAATATTCTTTTATAGCACTACAATTCAAATTTGATTATTCTTTTTCAGTTTTCCTAAACAATATCCAACCTTCACATGCATATGAGGTGATCAAAAATACCATGGTTTTAGACCTCAGAATGATATATTTTCTCTTCCACACTTTAAGTGGTCTTGTGTGTCAAAATTCTCCTATGCAATATGGCATTTGATTTCATGACGTCTGTTTCCGTGAGTGTTAATTATACATTCTAGCAAGTTAATACATTGACAACTTGAGTTTTTTCCTCATGATTTTTTTATAATGATCTCATTGTGAGGATTTTGGTTTTCATTACAATGAACGAAACACAACAAAACATACATAACGAAAGCTGTAGCATTTAATCTTCATCAGCAAGAGGTTCAACTCCCACTTGCTTTACGCAAGTAAGCTATGCCATCTACACATCACAGGTTGTTAATCAGCCTTTTTTTTCCCAAAAGATTTATATGAGGTGTAAACCCACGAAAAAAATGTAATATTGCATTCTATAATTAATACTAAAACAAGATTAAACAAAACAAAGCCAAAAAACCGTTTCAACACACTGCATCATGTTGCGCTGATTCACAGGGTCTCGCTAGGACAGATTAGAGCTGTCCTTGTTGGTTTTGATGCTTTAACAGTTTGTGGGGGAAGAGAGCCACACTTGTCTTCAATGAGACAGCTGGTGGCCTCCAACTGCTTGCCGGGGGTGAGTAGTACAATATGCTGCCCTGACAAGGGCCCCTGATAGACCACTGAAAAATATGGAACATCACTAACTATGGAGAGTGACTGTCTGGTAATTTACTAACTCTCTTCTGAACATCTCCAGAACTCATGATGTACAGATTTTGCCACAATTTAAACTTGACATTTTTATGACTCCTTCCCAACTAATTTTTCTTACTATCACTACAGATAGCACTGTGGATTAGATAGGAGTTGGGCTAGTGAACCTCAAGATTTTGAGTTCATATACACAAAAACAAAAACCCAGATTGATTTTGGCTGAGGAGGAGGTTTTACAGAAGAAAAGTGAGGCTTCCTGCTTCTGTAAAAATGTAAAGTCTCAAAAACTTTATACAGAACCCACTAGATGTAAGCGTGTTTGTGTTTGGGGCCCAGGCTAAATTAAGTGTCACAGTTGGCTGTCCAGAACATTGATAGTGCACTGAAAGATCAAGTGAGAAAAGAGAAGGTGGAACAGCTAGAAAAAAGAACAATAGCATAGGTAATTCCCAAGTATCACAAAATATTCTAGAAAACTTCATTCGGTTAAATTAGTGTCACAGGTTGTCCCTAATTAACCTTGGTTTCTATTAAGGTTAGTCTAAAATTTGAGCAGATTCTATCTAAAATAAAGGAGCTGAAAATTCTTCTTGCCTAATCTCAAGTATGAGGTTCTTGTTGGAACCTTTGAAGCCTCTCATTTCATGCAGGAAACCTGAACTGACATCCCAGCTAATGCATTTTATATACCGCTGCCACTTATCCATAGCGTATATGTTCATGTTCCTGTGAGACTGAACAGGTTTCAACTGAGTTATAGGTTAAGATGAAGCAAGAAGAAAGGCCTGATATATACTTTTGAAAATTAGGCAATGCAAGTTAAATGGTTCAATCCACACCTGACCATTGGCCTAGCACAGGGCTAGGCAGCATTTCCTTGCTTTGTGAGTTGCCACGTGTCAGGGCACAACTAATAGCAGTGACCAAGAACAGGCTGCATAAAGATGCAGCTGCTAATCCTCGGCAAAGCAAAACAGTGAGACTCAAAGCAAACAAACAGGTAAAATGATTAATAGTTTAGCATGAAACAGTGTGCACACTGTTGAAATCAAATTTGAATATATTTTCTCTCCATTTTAAAATTGTATAAGATCCCTAATGAGACATCATAAGCCTGAACTTCTGGACATAAATATCTTGCACCTGAAATAAAAAATGACTACAATTTTAGAAGGCAATTGAAAAAAATAATCCCATGCCAGTTTACCAAAAAATGATTGTAAGCAATTTAGCTAGTTATGAAGCAGTATCTTTCAAATGTGGTTAAGCACCATATTTGTAACCATTTTTCCCTTGATTAAACATTTTCTTTAATGTCTTTTGAGAATGTCAGTGAATGACGGGCTATATTTCTGAAGAACAGATGAAAGACTTCCCACATAAAGAAGGAAATCAATTTGTCTCTCTCTATGTGGTTGTAACTTTGCCATCGACTGCAATAAAATGCCCTTTCTTCTTTTACTTCCTGAAATAGAACTTTAGCCCAGAACAGAAATTATTTAATGAGAAACCTCAAACTTTGACATATTTAATTGATGTACAGCATATACATAATAAGCCTTCCTGTCACTAAGTTTGCATATGGTTATTCTCAGAATTCAAAAGGTATCAGTTCCCTGTTCTAGGGTGGAAATGTGAAATATCTTGAAGGAAAGATATTGTACTGATTGATGCTATATTGCATATATTTGCTACTTGATTAATATAGTGAAATAAATCTGTAAGGCATACATTTTTCATGTCTAGTTAATTTTTGAGTCTTCACATTTTATGGGTTTCCTGTTACATTTCATCATCAATCTTTGAGAACTCATTGCTCTCAATTTTATCTCAGCTCACAGTGATCTTACAGCACAGGGTAGGTAGAACTGCCTCTATGGGGTTTTGACACTGTTCCTCCTAACTGCATAGAAAGCTTTATCTTTTCCCAGTAGTTTCTAACTGTTGACCTTGTGGCTTGCAGACACTACTTACTTAGACCAATATATCACCAGGCTTCCTTGTTTTATAAAGTATGTATTTAATACACCTACTATTAAAGAATCTCAAAGTAGACTAACAGTTTTCATTTCCTGCACTTGTCTCCACAAGTGAAAACAGGTCTTCACCATGAATTAATTGCTCAGAATTTGATGAAAAGTTAAAAAATAGTATCTACTTTCTCCATTTTTTCTTTCTTTGAGTGACACTATCTTTCATCAAGTTAGTCCAAGCCAAGGACCTGGAACTCATCCTCTATCACCCAGATCTAACAAAATGCTGCTTTTGCTATCTCCACCTATGACACTTACATTGTTTCTGACAAAAGAATATTCTGCACAGAGATACCTTACTAGCTCCTAACTAGTCTTGCTGTTGTTGTTTATCTCTGTTAAATAGTTCTCTACTGCACTGCCAGATCAACCTTAGAAAATCTGACAGTGTCGATTCAGTGATTTCCAATCGTTACTAAGCATACAACTACCGAGGGTCTTCATCTGAGGACTCTCTTCATCTACATATGAGGTCCCTTGCTCTCTGGGGGGGGGGGGGGGGGGTTGACTCAGAGCTCCTCAGAATGATAACTTTTGTTCTTTTTCATCTCTTGCTGTTTCCACGTGAGATTCTCTGCTCAGGAAAGACTCAAGATTATTATTTTCTATCTCAGTCTTAGTGTAAATGGCATCATTGCTGGAAACATCTCCCAATTCCCTTCTTTGCACTCTCCCTCCCCCCAGAGTCAATGAAACCAAACTCAGAGATATCTATTTATACACTATCGTGACTCCATTTCTTCCTTACACGTTTGGCTAGACCAGAGCATGCACACTGGTGCAGATAAACGCTCTCAACAAAATAAATCCTGGGCAGACACACCCCTCAAGACCGATAATGGCAGTAGTGATAGCAGAAGGGTAAGGGTAAGGTGGGAAAAGAAAGAAGGGACTGATTAGAATAATCCACATCTGACCCCCTCCCAGAGAAAGAAGGGACTGATTAGAATAATCCACATCTGACCCCCTCCCAAAGAAAGAAGGGACTGATTAGAATAATCCACATCTGACCCCCTCCCAGGAGGCTGAACAACTAAAAAGTGGGTGAAAGAAGACAGCAGTTGGTAGAAGACATGAAAAAAATAATATCCTATAAATTATCAAGGGTTTGTGAGTGAGGGAGAGGAGGTAGATAACTGATACCAAGGGCTCAAGTAGAAAGAAAATATCTTTAGAAAGGTTGGAAACTGATTGTGGTTGAAATTGTATAATACTACTTGATGTGACTAAAACATAGAATGATATGTTATACTTGTATGTATTAAATCCCAACTAATAGGGACTGAGCCCTGGTGGCGTAGTGGTTGTGCCCAGGACGTGGCCCACTGGTACAGAGGTTCAATTCCAGCAGTGGCTCCACATGAGCAAAGGCTGGGCCTCCTACTCCCACCACCAGGGGGCAGTGATGTACCCCCCCCCAAATAGATTTAAAAAATTAAAAATCCCAACTAATAATAAATAAAATCATATATTAATAAAGAAAATGATGATGGCAGTATATATACAAATGTGCTTGAAACAACGAATGAGTATATGGATTGTGATAACATCTGTAAGAGACCCCAATATAATGACATTTTTAGAAATACCAACTTATAGGAACCTTATAAGACAGAGTCTAACTGCCTCTTTGGATTTCTAAGGCTGTCACATTGTACAGGAGTCCAAGGTCTGAACTACGGACCTAGTGGATGGCAGCTCAATGCTTTGCCTCTGTGCCATCTGAGAGATGTTTCTGTATCTGTCTCGATGTCTACCTATATAGATATCTTAGGGTCTTATCTTAATAAACCTCTCTCTAAGCCTGATGCCACATTCTTTTCCATATTGCACAGTTTATCTAATTATGTTCTCAGTATATAGAATGAATGGTAAGAGAATACAGCCTTGATTTCCCGATTTTAAACTATGCAGTACTCCTTTGTTCTGTTCACACAACTGCCTCCTGATTCACGTACAAATTTTCTTGAGCAAACTGAAAAGTTCTGGAATTCCCATCTTCTCCAGATTATTCACAGCCTGTTATAATTCATGCAGTCGAATTCCTTGGCATAATCAATACAACATAAGCAATCATCTTCCTGGTATTCCGAGCTTTGAGGCAAGCTTAATCTGACCTCAGCAATAATGTCCTTGGTTCCACCTCCACTTCTACAATTGGCCTGAACCTCTGGCAGCTCCCTGTCTGTGGACTGTTGTAACTAGTGTTGGACGATTTTCAGCAAGGACGCTCAATATGTGGACCGTGATCTACTAGTCGATGGGAAAGGCAGTGTGGGTAGATCGCAGGACATTAAAAAAATAGATGTAAGCCTATCCTCAATTATCTCTCTTAATTGATATACTGCACAACCAGATCCACTGCAATCTTAGGTGTCCAATGCATGTGCAAACAACTGTGCTAAGTGCAGCTAAACTGACAACCTAAGTCATCTCCAATTTTGAGACTTTAATTTTTTTCTCTTAAATGTAAGAAAGATGTAGCATCCAGCATCTTAAAGACTTGAAAGTAAACAAGTGGCCATCCAGCTCAGAAGCAAGCCCACATGGAAGGAGCACACCAGCCTGTGCGACACGAGGTGTCAAAGGGATCCAGTATCAAGCATCAAACAACTAAAAATTACATTATTATAAATGAGGGTGAGTGCAGATTGGGAACCCAAGGCCCATCAATAAGTGAAGTGACATCCTCTTATAGAGGGATTGCTGCAAGGAGAGGAGCGAATCAAAGTACAGTGTAGTAGCAACGACATGTGCAACTTTCTTCTGGTTCTCAAATGCTTCCTCCTACCCACTATCATGATCCCAATTCTATCAGACAAATCCAGATAGACCAGAGAATGTACACCGGAGTCAGAAACAGGGGAATTTAAGCTAGATGATCCCTCAGGACTAGTGGAGGGAGTGATGATACTGGGCGGGTGCAGGGGGTTTGGAGCATAAAGGGGGAATTAATTTCAGGAATCTACATATAACCTCCTCTCTGGGGTGTGTACAACAGGAAGGTGGGTGAAGGGACACATTGGAAAGTGTATGATATGAAAAAGTAATAACAATATGTAAATTTTAAGGGTTCATGAGGGAGGAGGGGGGAGGGAAAATATGGGGAGCTGGTTCTGAGGGCCTATGTGGAGGGAGGATGTTTCCAGTGTGATGATGGCAACAAGAATGCAAGTGTGGTCTGCATACAACTGATGTGTGTATGGATCATGATGGGAGTTGTATGGGCCCCCAATGATCTATTAAAAAAAAGCAGGTGGAAGGAGGAGCTTATACCAAGGTCTCAGGTAGAAAATATTTGGAAATGAAGATGGCAACACGTGTACAAATATGCTTGATACAAATGATGTGTTGAATTTTATAAGAGCTGTTAGATTCCCCAATAAAATCATTGGGAAAAAATGTAAGAAAGGGTATTGAAATGAGTGGGAGAGTTAGAAGATAAAAGTTAGAAGACAACCAAGTTAGAAGATAAAAATGTATAAATTTCATATGGAATTAGAGCTTTTGGCACTATGAGCCAATATTCTGCTGAAGTCGAGGACAAGAGCAGTTCTGGAACTTGCTTGCAGAGGGAAAGTACCTAAAGATGAGAAAATGTTCTACCTCCTTGGCTGCATGATTCGGCTCTACTTATCTATGTGAGTCAGCCCTTTCCCACATAAAGATCTCTAAGTCTAAGTACCATTTACTGTGACCAATGATCAGTTGGAAGTGTGCTTCCTATCAGCAACTACTACTGTTCAGACTATGCATCCCTGGCTCATTCCATTCAGTGCAAGTCATCAGAGCTAACTTACAAAAAGTGTACATAGCTAATTGTGCTGTGTTGTACAATACGGACTCATGCGGTTGTGCAAGGTACATAAACATACATTTTACCTATAAAGAATTCCCAGTGCATTTATGAATAAATATAATAAATGTATGTTTTGCATTTTTGTAGCTGTCCGATCATTTTGACTTGATCATTTTATAAGTAGTTCTCATGTTGAAAAAGTGTGATCATCCCTACTCTAGTTCTTTAATGTTTCCTCTTCCCCTCCCCCCACTATCATGACCCCAGTTCTGCCTTACAAATCTGGCTATACCAGATCATTTACACTGGTACAGATAAGAGTTCTTGATACACAGAATCCAGGATAAATAAACCCCTTAGGCATATTAGGAGTAGCAATACCATTAGCATAGGGAAAAGGTAAGGGAAAGGGGGAGGAAGGGGGAACCCATCATAGATTAAGGTATAACACTGCACAGGGGGGATGAACATCAGAAATGTTGGTGAAGGGAGACTGGTGTCAGATATGAAAATAATAATAATTTACAATTTGTCAAGGGATCACAAGGGTGGGAGAGTGGGGAGGGAGGGGAAAAAGACTCAAGTAGAAAGAAAATGTTTTGAAAAACATGGCAGCCTGTGCACAAATATGCTTGGTACAATTGATGTATAGAAAGTTATAAGAGTTGCAAGAGCCCCCAATACAATTATCTATATATAAAAAAACACACAGACTCTCTGTACCAAGAAGAACAAGTCAACATTCTACCATTTCAACTGATAGTATATTGGTAAGAATCAATGTTATTGAAGGAAGTTCAAGCAGCAATGCAAGTAAGACCCCAAATCAAGACTTCAGGAATTTAAGGAATACCATTTGAAATGTATTAACAAGGTGATGAAGCTTTGAATGCCCTCATTGCTCTATGCTGTGAAATTTGGAAATTTGAAAATTGTAGGACATTTCTAACAAAATGTGAAAATTATAGAACAAGATCCTTGATATTGCAAGAAGGTAAAATTTTTCTGAAGATCTTCCAACAACAGTTTCAAGAGTACCCTGCAAGAGACTGCCAAAGACCATGGCCGGATTCAGAAGATAACTTTGAACAAGGGATACCATTTTAGATTTCTGGTGGATCTTGGCTGAAAATAAAGGATACCAAAAAGATATTTAGTTGGATTTCATTAACTGTGCCAAGGCTTTCAATTGTATGCATCATAAAAGACATTGAAAAATATGAGGATTCTGGAACACAATTGTTTTCATACACACCTGACGTCGATCAAGACGCAGCTCAGTAAAAAAAAAAAAAAAAAAAAAAAAGCAAGGAACAATGCAAGATTCAACTTCAGAAGTAATATGTCTCAAGGTTTTATCCTCTCACCATTATTACTCAACTTGTATGCTGAACAAATAATCAAAGACACTACATTATATGAAGAACTAGCAGAAGGAGCAGAGATGGGCAAGGTGCGAAATGCTAAGGACACACATTTGCTTGCTGAAAGTGAGAGAGAGTCGAAGTTAACCCCTGATGATCAAGGGTTGCAGCCTTCAGCAGGGATTGCAATGATACTCACAATTGGACTAATAGGAAATCTCACTATCAAAGGGAGAAAAGATTAAATTTTCAAGAATTTTGTCTTGCTTGGGACCACAATCAATACTAATGGAAGCAACAGCCACGAGTTCAAATGATGCATTGCATTGGGTAAATCTATTTTCATCTTCCTGCTGGAGAACCACCATCCTGAAACCAGCGAGACTTGTGATGCAGTGACCACCACTGGATCCACAACTTTGCACCCATTGGCCTGCCTGCTGCATCCTTGCATGTGGCTGCATGAGTCCAAATAAGGAGAGGTATATGGCTTATGGACTATGTAGGACTTATGGACTCGATCTGGACTGGACTGGGATATTTGTTTGATATATAATTGTTTCTTGTATAAAGATCTCTCTGACATATATATGAGTGCCACTGAATTTTTTTTTTAGTCAAGTCACCTACCACAATGTCTTTGTATATTTCATTATAATATCTTACATTGTGTTCTCGAGCTGCCCTGTAAAATTTTCTGTTTAGCTTTTTTACTTCATCATTTCTGCTATTTGTTTAATTGCCTCTACATTTAAAAACACATTTCAGAATCTCTTATGGCATCTACTTTGATTTTAATTTTGTTTTTTCATGTCTTTTTAATGACTTTTTATAAATTCATGTATGATTTTTGCCAATGCTAAATGAACATCAAGGATTTCAGTCTTCTGTATGAATTAGAACTCAATGTAAAGAAGAACAAATTCTTCACAACTGGGTCATTAGGTAACATCATAAGAAATGGAGGACAAGTTTAAGTTTTGCAAGATTTTGTGTAACTTGGACCCATTATCAATGCTCATGGCAGCAGCAATCAAGAGATGAAAATATATATATATATATATCTGCTACACAAGACCTCTTCTGAGCATTGAAACACAAGGGTATTACTTTGAGGACTAAGCTGTGGTGAGCAAAGCCATGGTATTCATGTGAACGGTGCACACTGAATAAAGAAGACTATAGAAGAATTGATATATTTGAATTGTGGTGCTGATGAAGAACCTTGGAAATACCAAGGACTAGTACAAGGAAAACTAATCTCTATTGGAAGATGTAAGACTAGAGAACTCCTTAGAAACAAAGATAGCAAGACTTTGACCTACATACTTTGGGTATATTGTCTGGCAGATCAGTCCTGGGAGAAGATCAGATTTGGCAAAGTGGAGGTGTGGTGTAAAAGAAGAAGGCCATCTAATTGTTTTCCTTTTTAAAAAAATCATTTTATTGGGGGCTCATACATTATTTCTCACAACACATAAATACATATATTGTGCCATGCTTCTTCACATGCCTGCAGCTGTCATCTTTCTCCGAACCTCTACCTTTCCATCTGAGCCCCTAACAACAGCCTCCCATGCCTTCCCCTCCATCCTTGCTCCCCACCCTCCCACCAACTCTCAATACTCTATAAATTATTGTTTTGTCATAACTTACAATGCCCGATGTCTCACCTTGCTCTCTCCCCCAGTGTTTGTTCCCCTGGTAGGAGGTTATGTGCAGATCCCCAAAGTTGGCTCCCCCTCTTTACTCCAGTTTTCCTCCACCCATCCAGTAGTTTCACTCCTCACTCCACGGTAAGGTAGAACTGGGACCATGACAGTTGCAGGGAGGAAGCCTTCAGAAACTAGAGGATGTATGCTTCATTGACACCTCACTGCGCCTCACTAGCTGTCTCCTCCCCATGACTCCCCTGTAGAGGGTGTCCAATTATCCACAGGTGGGCCTTGGGTCCCCATTCTGCTTCCCCACCCCCCATTCATAGTGACGTGGTTCTTGTTCTTTGATGTTTGATATCTGCTCCCTTCAGCCTTCCTCCCCTCCTCCCCGCCGTGATCACACATGCTAGTGTTTTTCTTCCATGTGGGCTTTGCCGCTTCTGGGCTAGATGTCATCCATTCACCCTCAAACCTTCGTGATCCCAGGTGCTTCATCATTTGATAGCTGGGTGTCATCAGATTTCTCCTCTCTGTCTGCATCTGCTACCTCGTGTCTCTAATGATCTTGTCATGAGGGTGGGCACACAATAATATGATTTTTGTACTTTGATGCCTGATATCTGGTTCTAGCCACATTTCATGGTTGCACGGGCTGGTGTGCATCTTCTAAGGTAGGCTTTGTTGTTCCTGGGCCATAGAACCGTTTGTTCACCCTCAAACTTTTAAGTTCTCAGATGTCATATCTTTTGATAGCCGGGTACCATCAGCCATCTTTACCACTCTTGCTCAATCCCCACATGTCCTCAGTGGTCGTCTCATGAGAGATCATTCACGGAGATACAATTTTTTCCTGTGATACCTGAAGCCTGGTCTTTTTGACATCTCATGGCCACCAATTCTTCCCTGTGGGCTTGGATACATCTCAACTAGTTGGCCATTTGTTTATCTTCATGCTTTCAGACCCAAGACTCTATAACCTTTGGTAGCTGGGCACCAAGGGTTTTCTTCACCACATTTGCTTATGAATCTATTTGACTTCAGTGATTATGTTGGGCCAGTGAGCATTCTGAAATGCCAAATTAGTAGAACAAAGTGTTCTCAGAAGGCCTTCTGTTGTCAGAGGAACCCGCCTCCGACATTGAATGCCACGGGTCCAGTTGTCGCAATTGCACGGCAATAATTAATTATTATAGTAAAGTCATAGAGAGCATAAGAGAGAAAAATAATAGTGTCAAACACATATCATAGTAGCATGCTCACCTCAGCCCCACCTGGGGGTCCCAGTGAAGCAAGAGACAGTTGGGGCAGGGCAGAGATGGATAGGTGTTAGGGGAGGAGAGGTGGCTGAGACAGAGTCCTCCAGTTTATCGCTCACCAACATTTGAATCGACCTTGGGAACATCACAGGAAGGGGATGTACAAACAGAAGACGCATCACAAGAAGGGGATGAGCTAGGAGTGTACATGTAATAATAAGGGGAGAGACTACGGTCATACATGTGACAAGAAAGGCAGACCCTAAACCCAATATGGCAGCCTAACCTTGATGATCCTTGGGTGGGCTTGATCTCCTTTTCTCCTATAACTAATCTACTACTATCTTTTTCAGAAGGGAGTGGACCTATTTTAGGGTGGGACAAGCTATACAGTCTGCTTGCTATGGATGGCTAATAACCCTTAGCTCTTGACCTGGTTCGGATGACCTTCAAGTGTATAGTCATATGCCATGTGTAGCAAGCAGCTTAAGTTAGGCATATGTTTAGAGGAGACAACTTGGGAGAAATGTATGTCTAGAGTATTGATCTTTATGCATTCTTTATAATTTTTTCAACTACTAAATTTTCTGGTGTCATGCTTAGTCCTTTCTAAATACCACTTACTAATAGATACTAAAAACTGTTTTTCTCATTTTTAGTCATATTCATCATTAAATGGTGGTCCTGAAAACTTTAATCCACCTGTCTCATTACAAACAATTTCATTACTTTAGTGGGAAACTCTTCCTATGTTATGTTTTGAATGCCTTTCAACTCTAGGGTTATCTTCCATCATTATATCTGAAAAAAGTTTTACTGCGATACATAAGGTTTTCAATGTCTGACAAAGTTTAATATTTATGAGGTTTTTCAGTGATCAACTGGCTATCCATTCTTCATAGTCTCTTCTTAGGCAGGAAGCTCTGCTAAAACTTTTTCAACTTGGGTCATCCTGCCAATATTTAAAATATCAGTGACAAAGCTTCTAGCATCATAGCAATACACAGCCCACCACAGGGTGATGAGTCAAGGAACTCAAAACTTTCTGGCATCAAGTGGGTTCAGACACAAAGTCATGCTGAAGAATAAGGGAGAACTGGCCCAGTAAGTTGCTGAGCCTGTTTCTCTTTGCAGGAGTAGACAAGCTCATTTTTTTCTCATGGAGTGCCTGAGGTTTAAACTACTGACCTTGTGTATTGAAGCCCAGTTCATATCCAATATGTCATCAAGGGTTAGTCTATTATGATCCAGTGTTGTAGTCTCTTGCCTTGTCTGTAGAATTAGTGAACTAGTCACAATGATGATTCAGATGATCTGCTTACCAAAGCAGGTCAATCCTCCATAATGTTTCCAATTTCTGGATGGGCCCTATCTCCATAAAGCACACCCTTCCTGAAAAATTTTCATCTTCACAATAGTACATTTACAACCTCTGCATAGAGCTACCATACAAGCTCTGCTGTAATATGTGCTTTGCGTTTTTTTAGTTATCTAACCCACTAGGCCACCTAAAATTCTAGGTAAGAAATTGTTCCTTTTCATATTTGGCTCGCAACACTTAGTAACATGTGTGGTAGTGCATAAAAGATATGCTTAAAGTGTGAAGGAAACAAGCACACAAAGGAACTATTATACTAAAAAAATAGTTTGGAGATGCATGCCAGCCATTTAAAATTTCCACATTAAAGATCTTTTGAGTGCTTAAACAGCATGCTTTTCAGATTATTTCAAAAAATTGCTTATTTTTATTGGCAATATATGTTCAGTGAATAGTGTAACATGAAATAAACTGTCATTGAGATGATTAAACATAGACAAATTACTGAGAGGCTCATACTTAAAATATCTGTAGAGTTCTTGCCACTCTATGTAATAGAAAATTCTGAGTACAGTTATATAAGAAAGACACATAATATGGGAATTGTATCTAGATTAGGATTTCAATATATGTGACAAACAACATTGTCATTGTGCAAACACTTTATAAGGCAACTGAATTCTATTTATCTCACTTGCTGTCACTTCCTCTACAGAATCATTTTTCCCCATCTTTTACAAGAGCAAAATATAAGTTGATGTTAAAATGAAGGTCAAATATATCTCTCTTCAAGTTTTCATTAAGCTCACAACATATGGTGCAAAATGTTTATAATTTAAGTTTTAATAAACCAATTTTCTTAGATGCTGATTTCAACTTTAAAAAGAGAGAGTTTGCCCTATTTTAATTACATGCAGGCATAAATTGTGAGATCACCTACCTCCAATAATAGTCTTTTAAACAGATGTGAGAAAACTTGAAAGTCTCACCAGCATGTATGAATAATTAATTTTGGATCATGCAGCCACTCTAAAATCAAATACAGATCATGTTATCTATGTTTTTTCTTAGTCTAATCTACACTTACATGATAATTCATAATTTTCTAATGCTTTTCAAATTTTGGAGATACTAATTTTAAGCCTGTATTTATTTGACATGGAGGCAATTCAAAGTCACATAAGGCACATGGGTGTGGAGCAAAACTATTCAGTAGATTTTCAAGGCAATATATTTATAACTTCTCCCTAGGTTTTCATTTGGGTGGGTTAGAGTGAACAGCCTTACAGGTAGTAATCATTGCCTTGTCATTTGTCACAATCACGACCTGTTAGGGGAAAAAAAAAGATGTGTATTCTGTGGTCAAAAGAGTAAAATCTACAAAGTTAATTTATGGGTCCATTGTCCAGACAACAATAGCAAGAACATAGAGGTGTATAAGGAAAGTTAACCATCGTCATATTGTCATTAATCTTAACTCCAACAATGATGGCTCTTCTCCCTTTCTTACTCTCCTTATTTCTCAACTAACTTTCACACAAAGTCATTTGCCATGTGTAAAGGACTAAAATATCTTCATCTGGGGAGTTGTAATAGATACGCTATCACACATAAATCTCTAAACTTTAGAATCTGCAAATTTAGACCTATTGTAGGAGGGCAATTTATATGAATAAATAACTGATACCTGGATTCCAAGCTGGAAGCAATGTTGAGTGTGATGATATGGGAGGTCTGTTTAAAGAGAATAATGACAATTTATCAAGTCATTGAGGACATCATGTGTGGTGAAATTGAGGGGCAGCACAAAAGGAAGGTCTGAGCCTGATGGATTAAAACAATGTCTACAAAAATAGGTTCAGAACAGGAAAAACTCTGAGAAAATTTAAGATTGGCCATTGTTCCTGCTCTTGTGCATAAGTGTGGAGAAGTCAACTTGATGGAACTTAATAATAATCACAATACTCATTTGCCGCTCTTCGTGATGTTGTTTATCATTTATTGATATATTTATTCATTTTGGTCTTCTATGAAAACATGCTGTTAAATAACTGCAGTCTACATCACCTGTTTCTTGCCTGAAAGATGGAACTCTGAACACAGCAGTCCACTTTAGTTTATAGTACATCTAGATGATAACACATAAGTCCTGATGATTTTCATCCCATGAGTGTTCTATAGATGTAAATTCCTATGCTATTTTTCATCTCTTTCACATACAAGAGGATATTTCCAAGAATTATGCACATTTACTTTGCTTTTACTTGGGAAAAAAATAGCAAAATGTCCCTGGCTGTTTTGTGTGTGCCTGTATGTGTACTTTTCATCTTGTAGAGTCAAGACATTGACTCTCTAGTTACTGTGTTTATGGCAATATTCAACATATCCTGTGCTTAGCAGTCTAAAGTATTGTTATTCAACCTTTTCTGCATATTTTATTTTCTTGAATAAATTAAGACTTTACTTCAAATTTTAAATTGGTGTTTTTCCAGAGCTCAAAGTAGTTGAATTCCAAAAAAATTGTATTTATCCCCCACTACACTATACTAGTCTCTGTACTAGTTGCTAAGCATATCAGATTGAATTAGTATTCTTTACCATTTCAAAGAGAGTTATGCATATATATATAAAAAGATTACACCTCCTGTGCTTACCTATAGACTTCAGGTGAGATGACTGTTTCACTACTGCATTGGTCATAATATATTAATTAATTACATATAAATAGATATTTTGTAAAATATGTAAAATGTGAAAATGAAGGGAAGTAGTATCATTGACATGTGAACACAGGCTTTAAAAGCCAACGTACTATTTAACTTTCTCTTTATTGTTTTGTTACATCTGTCACAAGAATAATAGCAAAATATTATACCTCTAGCATAAGCAGAGAGTGTGTACAAGTTGTTAAACTTCTGCTATTGTAAACCACTGGCATCGTCTTTATGATTACTATTGCACTCTGTGTAGTACAGTCTAATACACAGACTATAAACTTTAGAGTAGAATAAGCAAAACTGTTGCATTTGATAACCATAGAGGACATGGGCACCACAGAGGGCAGAGTAGAACTGCTGCTGTGGATTACGGAGATTTGTATGCCAGTTTGTCATACTGTGGTTGTTGAGATACTGGGAGCTATGTTATTTGTATTTCAAATGCCAGCAGGGTTACATTTGTGATTGATTAGTAGATTACAATCGACATATTGAGAACCCCTGAACTAGAGGAAAGTTGTGTCTTTCATTGGCACAATACTGCAGTCTGTCTGACTCATCCCTTCCTTGTGAGCCTTCTGTCAGGTGATGTCCATTGTCTACAGATGGGCTTTTGGTCTTCACGCCAATCCCTCTCATTCTCATCAATTTTTTTTGTTGTTGGTGGTGGAGAGGGTCTTCTGAAGCCTGATACCTGATCCCATTGACAGCTCAAGATCACAAATGCTGGTGTACTTTTTCCATGTGTTCTTCCCTGCTAGACGGTCACTTGTTTAACTTCAGGCCTTTAAGACTCCAGACAATGTTTCTTCTAATAGCTAGGCACCACTAGTTTTCTTCATCATATTCACTTATGTATTAGTTTTCACGTCAATGATTATTTCATGAAGGTGATCATTACAGAATATCAGTTTATTAGAGCAAAGTGTTCTTGCATTGAGGGAGTATGTGAATAGAGGCCTAATGCCCATATGCTACCTTGATATTTAACATATAAATATATGTTCATAGGCCTTATCCCTATTGTTATATATTCATATATTTATAAATATACATGACTCTATTTATACCTCTATACATGTCTTTTGCATCCTGCTCTTTCCTCTATTTTCTTTTACTTAATCTCGTGTCCCACCATCACTTTTGACCGTCATTCGGCACTCAGTAATTCCTCTTGACAACATTACACTCGATCAGATCCCATCAGGCAACTATTTCTCCTCACCATTCACTTTTAGGCCTCCTGTTGTTCCCTTCTTCCTGGGTTGGTTGGCTCCCCTCATCCTTTCCCCAACCTCCCTTTCTCCCATGTCCCGCGGAAACCATCTGCCCTTTTTGTTTTCTCCGAAGGTGTTGTCAGTCTTGCCTATTTTATGCATTGATAGACATGGGGGTGGGGGATGGACAATGGGGCGGGGCCCTAAAATAGTTACAGGTCTGTCTGCTGATCAGTATGAATGTTTTCCAGTCAAGTCTTATGAAGGTGTCAAACCCTGGCTTCTGAGTCTGAAGTCTATTTTCATGATTCCTGGAGGACTTCATTGCTTTGCTCCCCTCCTCCTCTGTTGCTTCCCCTTCGAGTCTCCTCCTGGTTTGGGGCAGTCAAACCCAGCTCAATTCCCACGCTGTGTCTCCAGAACTGTTCCTGCAGTGCTGTGGGTCAATGAGGGGACGTGGTGTCTCATGGTGGCGCCAGCTCTATGGTCCTCTCTGTGCCTTGACTCCTCCAAGCAAGCGTGTTACTACCACCACCACCAAAACTTGTTGGTTTCTGAATTTTTGAACTGGGCTATCTTTGAGGGTGCTACTTGGTACCTCATGGTTGTTTTAATTTGCATTTCTCTATGGCTAATGATCAGGAACATTTTTTCATATGTTCATTGGCCATTCAGATTTCTACTCTTTTGTTTGTTTGTTTTCTTATAAATAGATTTTATTTTATTTTTTAAATATAGATTTTATTGGGGGCTCTTATAGCTCTTATAACATTC